>JAVHZT010000211.1:0-100000 GCA_035079005.1 Fraxinus americana | reverse complement strand
TGAAAGTACATTAATTATTTGGTGGAGATAAATAATATTATTAAATATCTTGTCATGCATGGAATCTTGAAAAGGCACATACAAAGGACACCGGGAAACAGTAGCTGAACTATGAAAACATGGTGAGGGTGGGTTTGTGGGGTGTAGTAAGAAGAGTGTAGAAGCAATGGTTGTTTATAAATACCCTCACACCTTTCTTCAGAGACACACCGTAAGCATAAGAATATAGAGAGAGATTTATACAAAAATTAATATCAGAAGAGATGAATCCTAACGAAAAAAAGAGCAGCTCCAGTGCAACAAAATTCGTCAAGATCGGAAGTGTTTTTCCTAAAAAAAGGGTACGCGTTTCGACTCTGGTGGGAAGGAAAATTGTTAAGGCCGGAAAGAAAGCGATCGAGTCTGTCTTTGACGCTGTCAAGGAGCACAAGGATAAAAGAAAGACTGCTGTTGATGCTGTGAACAAGCACGATGACAAAGCTAAGGTAACTCATGGCGATTAGAATATGCAGTTGATATAAGCTGCTTCAGAATAAGAGCAAGTGTCTATGTAAGTGATTTTATTTTAATTCTGTTTCATCGAGTCCTGCAGGTTGCCTCCTAATTCTTGTATACATTGCTGGGGTTTATTATAAATAACCACGTTTCCTTCGCTTTCATGCATCTGAATCCTAAATCAGCTAGTTGTATACATTTCTTCTTAATTCAGATTTTATTATGTTGATTCAGCAAGAGAGAGAGAGAGAGAGAGAGAATCTAAGATGTTGTTGTTAAGTAGTATTAAATGTGAAAAGATATACTTGTTTAAGTCACACCATGTTTTGTCAAGCTTATAAAGTTCATGTAAAGAAAGTTTTAAAAGGAAATATTTCTTGGTTTACACCATTCACACTTCTTTCCCAACTCGCATTAAAGATTTACCTACATCAGGGAGATGGTGATAGTGGAACCGAAAGCAAATATTCTTGAATAGCCCTTTTTAGCCTTCCCTACACAGCACTACAATCTCACTCTGCATATATCAATCAACGCTCCTGTCTTTGTTGCTCCCCAATTTGTTCATACTTTTTGCTCACAGATCTCAATATATTCATCAGAATCCATAATCACTGCAATCTAAGATACGAAGATCTACCAAAACATTAGCTTCAGATCGAGTTTTCTTGCTTTTTACTAGGTATATCCATCTCTTCTTTACCAAGATTTGAAATTTTTTTAGATTCATTTTGTTACAGTATGAATTACTTATCAAGATTTTGAGGACCCATTTGCAAGAGTCCTGCAATTTTTCAACTTAAATTTGCATCCACTTTTTATTTACGTATTCAAGATACTTTCTTGTTTTCAAATGTTCTTTCTCGTATATGTGTGTAGTCTGCCTTTTTTCATTTGGGATGGTTGGAGTTACATATTCTATGTAAAAGGACTTGGTCAGATCGTGAAAGGAATTCGAATGAATTGCTCTTTTTGGTTATTTTCTTTTTTGAGATTCAAGGAAAATTAGGTTGACGATATATAATAGGGATGGGTGTTTAACAGCTTTCCATTCGATAATTCTGAGAGTCCTCATTTCCAAGTAATTCCTTTTTCCAAGATGCAAGAGAGGTGTAGATGATTATATCTTTCTCCCAACTATTTCATCTTTCGGGTTGGGCGTATTAAGAGTTAATTCCAATCTTACTAAGAAGAATTACCCAATTACCCGAGTTGTGAAGTTTATACGTAAATGTGGTGTTGGTCCTTTGGACTACCTTTCCTTGACTCATTGGTATGGATACGATTTTTGTTTTATTTTTTGGAGACTGCTAGTTCTATTAGCGACTATAGTTTTCTCTTCTTTTCTCTGTCCTCTATTTAATTTTTAGTTTTATGTTGATTGGGGGATGTGGAGGGCTAATATCTTTTTGGTGGAATCCGTGGTGGAGGTGTTGCTGGCATGGACGGATGGCAAATGGTCTGCGGCTAGGCTGACAATGATCTTTGGTAGGTGATGTAATACACTGAGTCATGCTGATGCACGATATTAAAATTTGGCCGACTTAGTTGGTCCAACTTCCTTTTCTTTTCTTCTTTTTCTTTTCTCTTTCCTCCTTTTTCTCTCTCTCTCCCAAACACGTTTAGAACCGCTCTTATTTTTCTCATTATAAAATCATCTTTGCCCTTTCTTCTTTAAGAATAAGTCTTCGAAATCTCCTCTTTTAAGTTATTCTATGGTTGGATTGAAGTTTAGAAATAAGTTGTTCTTCTATGGTTGATATTCGATTTAAAAGTTTGAATTCAGATAGGTTCTATAGAACTCGTTTATCATCAACTAGTATGGTTTGGTCGTAGATACTATCTTATCATTTTCTTGCAGCCATGCAAGTTGTGCTCTTAATCATTAGTGACGTTATTGAGAAGTCTTGAATCTCACTCTTCTTTTCATGAGAATTCAAACCATATCATCTACACATCCACATTCAGTTCAGTGTTCTAAAATGCTTAATGCGTTGCGTTGCGATGCGTCGAGTCTGAGAATCAAGAATCACAAGTTTAGGCGTGTCAATGTGAAGAATAAGCGTCATAATGCGTTTCGTATTTTTAAGGTATTAAATATATTTTTATATAAAAAAACTAGATTTTTTACAAAAAAAAAAAAAAAAAAAATTGGGTGGCCTAATGCGCGCATTAGGCGCGCCTAGACGGGCGCATTGCGCCGCCTTTTAGATGGAAACGCATTTAGATGGTCGCCGAATTCGACGCGTTTTGGCCGCGCAGCGCGCCTAGGCGGCGCATTTTCATGAGTTTTAGAACACTGATTTAGTTAATATGAAGAGCAAAGGGCTGTTTTTTCCATTATAATCACAATGAATTTACAGCAACATAAAACGAAACATGAAAAAAAGAGTAGAAGAATACCATAGCTCTCATGGTCTATAAATAGCCCCATCATATCTCCTCTTACAGAAAGAAGGCAAACATAGTTGCAATTCAGTAAAACAAACGGATTCCCACACTAGCAATGCAACAAGATCAGGTTTTTCCAAAAGAAAAGGAACATGTTTCAACAGTGGCAGGCAATAAAATCAAGAATGCTGGTTGTACAATGTTGGGTTACAACCTAACGTGGACGGTTGAGATTAAAAAAAGAAAAGAAAAAACCCAGCTGTAGCGCAGAATGAGATGAAACCCACAACCTTACACCCACACCCACACCCACCTTCCTCACACGGTTACACCCGGTTCACACGAAATTCCAGTCAAATCCCAGTGCCAATCCCGCCGTCATCACCAGTGACTCTCCATCCCGGCCACGTTGTAGCACTCCGGTGTGAATAACCCAGCATTTCCGTCTGTTCTCTTCATTTTAGCTTCTGCCAATGTCCAAAGTACGAATCTTTTTATTGTCATCTTGGTCCTTCCTTTAATTGCAAGACAGATCTTTAGATGAATGGTTAATTTCATGGCTGCTTCTGGTTCCTTGAAGGTTTGCAGATACTAGAAGTGGCAAATAGCATGAAAGATTAGATCCGTTTTGACGCTTGTGCAGAGAATGCTTTTGCGAATCTGGACTACACTTGAGAGCCTGCTGCCATTCTGGATATTGGAAGATGATATCTTCATTTTGAATGTTTTGGAACTTGTGTTATTCGTGTATAATTTGATAATTACGAAATATTATAATACAAGGCGTCTCTTTGATCATGTTACTTGACGTTTGTCTACTACGTACAATATGAAGTCTTTACTCTCATTTTTATGATGATGGAATTTTTGAAGTAGTTCGATAATGAACCAAAGAACAAACAACCTCCAATACATAAAGCAGGGTCCCGGTTCTGTCACAAAACTACATTATGGAGCCAAACACAACCAACATCAACTTCAGTTCTACTTGGTTCATTCTGGAGTTAGTATTCAAATCTGTTTACTAAGTCAGGTGACGGCGATGCCTTCGGTGAATGTGAGAGTATTCAAATCTGTTTACTAAGGTGATGGTGACGACTTTACTGAATGTTGGGAGACGGCGGAGGTGATTGCTTTGGAGGTAAAGATTTTAGGGGAAACCGGGGAGAGGACAGAGGGTTTGATTTTGGGTGAAATGGGGAGAAAAGTGAGAGAGTGAAGTTTCGATTTTTGCTTTTTTTTTCTCTTTAAATGCCACATCAGGTTGTAACCGAACATTGTCAACCACCATTGTACAAGTAACACGATTTGCAAGAAAATAGCTGAGGCCGGGAAGAAAGCAGTCGAATCTACTGTTGATGCAGTCAAGAAGCACTGCATCCTAATTACTGACATCCCGGATATACAGAGCCGCAGATTCAACACCTAGCTAGCTAGGTTTTTAATATTGCACTTGTTTGTGTACTGTAATTTCTGTGTCTGCACTGGCACAGGTAGCAAAAACAAAACATAACAATACGGGTCGGGTGATGTGATGTGCGTGTTTATGTTTATGTTACACTAATGGAAACCTGTACTATGTTTAATTTGATCTAGATTCGAGCAGATTGCTACCTAGTGTTCTCATGGTGGCTGAAACTAGCCTCATATTTCCAAAAGAAAGAACAAGAAAATTCAGGAATTTTTTGAACGGTAAATCTTAGCATATCAAAATAACCAAAAAAAAAAAAAACATACTTTAAGCTTGAGATTTGGTGTGTAAAATAATGAAGAAAAATGACTGGAATACAATGCAGGGCAGGGCGATACCTTACGTCAACTTGCTGGCCATTCTGCATGTCAGTAATCAATCTAGTCACTTATTTCATCATCACTAAAATCACTAAAAACATGAGACCGTTCACCGTCGTGATTGCTTTCAGTTTCCATGGAATCTATGGATCCCTCATCGTCACTCTCATCGTTGTCTTCATATATGGTTGGTGCTACCTTACTATTATATTCCTCTACATCATCAACAGTCTGCAAAAAGGGGATGTATTCGTAAAACTTCGATGAGTTTCAGATAAAAGAAATTATTTAGCAGCAGACCCACCTCTGCATAAAGCAAGTCCAAGCAACTTGATAACTGAAGAGCATGGTCGAAAGTTGAGACTCTAGATTCTATAAGCTGCATTGGGGTTAACAAGTGTGTTATATATAGATTAATAGATTTGAAAGTGTTCGATCAAAACAACAAACAACACTTGCTAATGGAAGATCATCAATTTCAGTTTCCTACGAATTTGGAGTGGTACAAATCTGATGTTAATGCCAAACACAATTTGATGTTGCTATGATTCAGATTTGGTGAGTTCTTCGTCATATTGGTCTCCTTTATTTAGATATCCAATTCCTAGAAATTACTAGCAATTAATCGAGATCTTGTGGACAGATTCTCCTTGTACATCCACAAAATTTTCTAATCGTATTCCTTCCTAACCTGATATAAAGAGTCAAGAGCAACCAAAGAAGACTCTTGAGACATTATTCCACCAGCATGTTGAAGTAGTAAACTTCTAAGCCATGGAAGAGTACAAGCCAGTACAGCACCCCTGTCAAACAAATACACAATGCCAATAGTTGCCACAAACTAATGAGATTATAAATTGGCATAAAAATGCAAGGTATAGAAAAAAATTTCTGGATTAGAGACAAGATCATTAAAGATTTTTTTTCGCCTAAAAATGAAAACATTGGATGCACTACAGAAGTTTTATCAACACTTCAGCTTTTCAGTTCTATCAGTACTAGTTTGTTCTGTGGCAGATATCTGTATTGATATTTCCATATTTTTCCCCTTACCTCAATTGGATTATTGGTATGAGAGACTGTAGGAACTTGAGAACATCAGATGGATTCAACAATGACACTGAATTCGATATTACCTGTAGTACAATGGTGCTTCAACTTATAATTATAAAGAGAGAGATAGAGAGAGAAAAAAGAATTGGTCCCTAAACAGGATATATATGTAGAAGGGAAAAAAAAACGAATAACAATTAGAGCAGGACACTAGGATTTATGGCACCTTATCATCTTGTCTGAACAAGCAATCTATTAGAAGTGCTCGATCATCAGCGCGTAAAGCTTGCCTAAGCAAAATATGAACTGAGTCCGCACTAGGTGGTTTTGTTTGAGGAGAGAACTCTACATCATGGCTTTTGGCTTCACTGTTTTCTGTCAAGTTAAGGCTTGCAAGCTTCTCTCCCATGGTCGGCTCATTCAAATCATTGTGGACAGGAACTCCATCTATATGATCTCCAAGACCTACATACCACAAGACAACCACATTCTTCTTATGAAGTTAAAGATATGCTTTTCTCTTTACATATTTACCCCATCTAAAAATAAATCACAAACTGTGTAAAGTCAAAGATGAGATATACAACTGAGCTTCTCTTTTGCTAGTATGGGAAACCTCGAGCAGTTCAAGAAGTTTCAAGTGAAAGTAGCTAAAAATTAGTGTCATTTTCCAACTGTGAAGTCTTTATAACTTATTAAGTACTTTCAAGTTTAGCATTTTACCTCTTGCGACTTCTCTCAAAATTTGAATCCTCCCAAGACATTTTACCTTCCTCGTTTTGTTTAAGGTAAAAAAACTACCAATAAAAATCACATATTTTCCCCATTTTTCGTATTAGAGACTTTTCAGCAGTTTTGAGTAGACAATAGACAATGGTTCATAGAAGCTTACTCTTAGTAGATATAATCTCAGAAGTAATCCCATCAGTCGTGGCTACATTGCTTTCTCTAGCTTTCCTTTTCGAAGATTTATTTTTCTTTGTCATGTCCCCTGCAACAATAGTTATTTACAAATTTAATAATACGAAATAAGTTTGCAATGTCCTAGAGAAACACTTGTCTCATTTTACTGGTACAAATTTATCCTTTTTATTAAATTATATACCACTAAATTATGAGCGCATACATCGAGCAGTAGCAGATGAATGTGAATAGCTATTTGAAAACCAAATTGTATTTTAAGCTATCATTTTTAATCTGTATCCAGAATCAAAATCAATTGTGTGGCAATAATCAATGTGTAAATCGTTCATTCACACCACTTCCACAATCACTACTTAATCTTCTTTGCCTCAGAAATTGCAAAATATGACAATAGATTCATCGATGCATTTTTACCTGATCGAGCGCAAAATATGTGGAAAAGGGAAGAATCCTGACGGACTGAAAGAATGTAGAGAGAAGCTGGCCCAAAGGAACAGCAGCGGCAGCTGCGGCGACTGCCAATTGAAGAATCTAAGCCTCTGGTTGGGGCTGAACGGCGAGAATCGTGATTGAAGACTGAGAGAGACGATTACTTTAGGGCTTATCTAATTAGGGTTTATCGAGAAGAATATTCTTAAAAAGGGAAATTGCCAAGTAGATCCTCGACTTATTTTTTAAGTAGCAAGTTCATATTTAATTTTCAAAACAATATAAGTTGGCCTTCGATGTTTAATAATAGTTAACCTGTCCAAGGAGCGGACCAATTCTTCTTTCATTCAATGCATATTAATTAAGAATCCGCGCAAGAGATTGTTTTCAAACCATCTACCATCTCTTCTCTTAGGTTTAGAAGGGAAGTCTTAGTTAGGTCACACAACAACCTTCGATTGATGTCTATCGATGATGGTAAGCTTGTGATTTGTGTCATGTATGCAGCATACATTCAATTTAATCTATGTGAATCAACAAATCACGGATAAACTTGGACACATAGATTTTTCTATTCTTTCTACGATGCTTCGATATTTTAATTTCATCATCGGAACACTTTCGACTTTATTTTCTATTTACTAACCTCAAAAATATGGTTCGAAATTCCATAAATTTCAATTAAATAGTCACTTGTCTATTATTGAAAATATTTTGCTTCAAATTTTAGGCATAGGATGAAATTATAATATGCATAAGGATGAAATTAAGAAAATTAAGCCAAAAATATCAGTAACATAAGGAAAAGAAATTAAGAAGAAATCAAAATGACTTTTTCTTCTCTCATTATTAGTCAATAAACATCAAAACCATTTGCACCGTCAGACTAAAAACCAGAATCAAGAAAATGGGTCCAAGTTTTCAAAATTTCTTGTTCAACTCATTGATCGCCAAATAATAAAATAACCCTCTTCTGGAATTTCAAAAGACTTGAGTCAAAACTCAAGAGTTGTATTTATTAAGTTTTAGACCAATGATTTGTAGAAATTCTTACTTTTGGTCCAAAAACATGTCTGAATAGTGTATAAGTGGATAATGCTTATAGATTTCAAGAAATTTGTGAATTAAAGATTATTTGACTGATTATAAACCGACTATAAACATCAACCAAATTTGAGCTAATACTCAAGGCACATTTTGAACGAAAATGAGGTTTTTACGATGGAAACGAATTATCGAACAGATGAAATGAATCAAATTAAGTAATGCTATTTGTCATGGATCATCCTGTTTAGATTATATTAAAAGATAGATCCAATAATATATATTCCACGTCTATACGTTTAATTAATGTCACTATATTACCAGAGTGATAATTCATCTTCATGATAACAAAAAACTTTATTTATTCACACATTTTGTGAAATTTACAAGTACCGTATGCTTGTCAATTTTTCTTTTTAATCTATTTATATTTAAATTGATTATAAACATTTCAGAAACATAATTTAAATTCAAAACCCGCCTCTAGAATCTAATTTCTACGACCAATACCGAAATTCATGTAATGTAATCTTAGAAATATCTCCGGAGCATATATTTTGTATTCAAAATTCAATCGCGAATCTATTTTTTAGAGTAGGATCAGTACCAAAATATTTGTCGTGTAATCTCAAATGGAAATGACAAAGGAAATTCACGGTCTTGTACTTCGTCGAACATTTCAATTATATAGCATTATTTTCAACTAGTTCACACCAAATCTAAGAAAAGTATTATTTGGAACTTACAAGGATTCGACTCCCACGTAGCAAAAAACAAACACGTCACTACCTGGCTTATGTTTTACAGCTGTCATACATGTATCTCAACTGAAAGACGCAGTATGTAATCCATACAGATCCAAACAAATCCAAATATCCTAGATTCTGTCGAAGGCCACGTGTCTCTCTACCCTTCAAGAAGTTCCTTCCACGTTAAGCTACTTTAGATCACCGAATTTATATAGTGAAGTAAAAAGAATGAAGAAGCAGTGATGGTGGCCGAAGTGGTGGTGGTGGTGGTTGCAGCAGAGAAAAAGGCAAGGTCTACGGTGGTGACGCAGCCAGTGTTCAAGTCCAAGAAAGGAAGTGTTTTTCCGGCAAAGAGGAGGCTGGTGAAGAAAATGGTGTTCGATTTCATTTTTGATTCCATTTTCAGTTGCTTTAGGGTAGTGACTGTCGAACACGACTCTACATGACAACAAAAAGAAGAACTCTTACGCATGTTTGGCCAAGCTTTAAAGTAGCTCATAAGCTGCTTCTTTGGACTGCGATAAAAATAAGCATTATGATGATGTTAAGCAGCTAATAAGCTGCTTTTTAAGCTCAAACCTGCACAAATGTGAAGTAATTCTATCGATAAATAATATTTTTATTTCTCATTCAATTTCTTTATCTTTTCTAATTTTTTCAATATTTTTTGTAATTTTTAGTACAAAGAAATCGATTATCTTTATAATTGATTATTTTGAGCATGTTGGTGTGTTAGACCAAATATTAAAAAAAAAAATTCTTATGTTTATTTCATCATTAATATAATTTTGTATTGAATAGCTTACACAGGTATAAAGTAACACTAATATCAACCTTATGGAACTAACCAATTATCGACTCCAACTAGACTATGTCAATAGTGGCAACTCAGACGACATGACAAAATATGAAAGCTCTTCACTGAACTTTTAGATATAAAAAGTCTTCATATTTTATTTATGAGTTCATGATAGTCAGACAGGGTTGGAGACACGAGAAGGAAACAGATGCATGTGTTAGCTCCAGGGGCGGACCCAGAATTATGGTTGATAGGGAGCGAGATAGAATTACGTAACAAATAATTTCGAATTATATAAATAATTTATCGATGAAGACTCTTAGGTTTTATACCAAGTGGAAGAAGTTTCCATTTTGATGCTTATCACACGAGCCCCAATCTTCGTTGGAATAGCATGAGAACTTGGCCATTTCCAGGAGGCGGCAAATTTGAAGCCAGTTAAGATATTTCTCTATGAACGATAGATTTCATAGGCAGGAAAACAATTATTCCTTACCACATGAAAAATTAAAGTTTGAGATTATCCACATAATCAATAACAAAGAAGGTAAAGAAAGTTATATTACTTGATAAATTACTCAGTAAACCATGTAGCAACAATACCGAGCAAATTGATGTGCACACAAACCAGCCCGCGCCATAAAATATTGCAGCAAAGTTACACCTTATGACTTTCAGGCAGACGACATGCAAACAAGTTCAATGAGAACTTAAATGGAAAAAAATTATTTTCAAACAATAATCAAAATTAAATGGGATCTTCAAGCAATAAAATGAACTCTTGAAGTTTACAAAGTACAAATTCAATCCGGGAATAGAAATTAGAACCATTATCACAGGCATTCAACACAAACAGAAAAATAATTATATACTAAATGAATAAACAGTGAATATAATCAAGAATCCAAAATTCCATTATTGAACGACATATTCAATCTTGGATTTCTGTCAAATGTTGGAAGAAGAAAGTTGTAAGGCAATAAACCAACGGAAGCACAAATCAACAAGATTACAGAACAATATCGCACAAAGCTAGAAACAGATTTTTATTGCATTTTTGGACTCAGAATAGTCACATAGACATTGTAGCTTTCTGTACAAAGCAATAGCCACAAACACCCAATCCCTAATCTAAACCGCACCGGTTACTCAATGGCTCAAAGACAAATTATAGCCAAAACCAATCTGCCCTTCTCACGCACAAACAACCACAAAGGTAACTAATCACCAAGATTATCAAAGGATTAAAACCAGTAGTTAAAATCCAACGCAAGATTCACTAAGAAAGGGAAAAGAGATCACAAAGAACTCAAAGCACAGAGGACATCCATAAGCTTCCAGAAATGCGAGAGAGGGAATGAAGAGAGTCTGCCAGGAATGACGCTCCAGCTGGTATATACAAAAGCCCAAGCTAAAGGGCCAACAAATCAGCCCATTTATCAAACGGACCAGAGCAGCTCAAGTGGGTAACCGATTGGGCTGGGGTTTGGGCCAATTGCTTTGTGTTATCAGGCAATGGTTTTAGTCTCAAAACATTCCAGCACTATTGGGCCAAGCCCATTTCATCATTGCCCAGTAAGTTGAATATAAATGACAAAATTGGCATCAATATTCAACAATCTCCCCCTTGATGCCAATGTTATAAACCACCAAACATATTAGTGATTCATAATACCAACACCAAGAAGGTTAGTACTTGCAAAACACAAAGTTAACCGATATCAATACTTAGAATTTGCAAACACTAATTAAATTTGGAAAGAGGTAATACCTTTTGTTCCCATATCCGAGGTATTGCATTGTGTAGGGATTTTCTCAAACAAAATAGATTCACATAACAAGCATTTAAGTCACAAAGACTCTTTTATAACTTCAATAGTAGATAAGACAATAACAGATTGCAATATAGACTTCCAATTAATGCAAGTATCACACAAAGTAAACACTATGCAGTTATAGATTTTCTATTGTCCTTATTACTAGTATAATCACAATCTACATACCCTTTCAACACAACAACTCTTTTTACAATGTTTAAAATGCAATCCTAAGTTTGCATAATCTTTCAAGTATCTTAAAAGCCATTTTAATGCGATCCAATGCAGCATATCATCCACATACAAAAGTAGATAAACAATCACATCATTCTTATCATTTCTTTTAACATAAAGGCAGTGATCAAAGGCACTATGCACAAAACTAATAGAAGACACATAATTGTCAAATCTAATATATCATTGCCTAGATGATTGTTTCAAACATAGAAAGATCCATTAAGCAAACAAACATGATTAGGCCTTTTAGAATCAATAAAACCATGAGGTTGTACCATATAAAATGTTTCATCCAAGTCACCATGCAAGAAGGTAGTTATAACATCCATTTGTTCAAGTTCTAAAACACATTTAGCAATCAAAACAAGCATAACTCTAATAGTAGTATATTTCACAACATGAGAGAATATCATAATAATCAATACCAGATTTCTGAATAAACCCATTTGCAACAAGTCTAGCCTTAAACCTATGAGGCTCTTTAGAAGAACTACCCTCCTTAATACTATAAACCTACTTACAGTCCACCAACGACTTATCCTTAGGTCTGAGAACTAATCTCCAAGTATTATCCTTCACAAGGGACTTCATCTCCTTTTCCATAGCACCTAGCCACTCATTAGATTGTCGACAACTCAAAACCTCCTCATAAGATTTAGGCTCCTCAAACACTAAGTCTTGATAAGACAAAACAGTAAAATATTGATAATCACCCATCCTCATGGGTTCCCCAATCTCCCTCCTAGCTCTATCGCGAACAAGTTGATAATCATTTAGAAGATCAACCACATCACCTGCTAAGTCATGTTCACCACCTTTAACAGGTTCATGAAAACCAGTGACAACATCATTCTCCCCCTCAACCTCATTCTCAACTTGTTCCTCCTCACAAGTCCAGGAGAATGAACCAAACTCACTTTCATTCTAGTCTCATCATCACTCTTAGGATCACCACTAGAGACTCTCTTACTTAAACAAGGCATATCACCTTCATCAAAGGTCACACTCTTACCAAATGCCCCTCTCTTTCTCAAAATGTGCAAGCCCTTTCCACTCACATGAGCTAGCCTATTATGCCACTTCAGGGTAGCATCAGTCTCAGCACTAGAGGTCTCAGCAATGTAACTTTGAACTATACTGGCTCTAGTGACATATATACCATTCCTCTTAGTACCTTTGAAAATAACTAAGGAATCCTTAATTACTTTCAAAGTACCATTACCAATCCGGCCTTGCAGGCCTATGTTATCTAGATTACCCATAGAAATCAAGTTCCTATTCAAATCAGGAATATACATTACTCTTTCTAAAGTAAAGGTACATCCATTGTCAAACTTCAAAGTCACATTGCCAATACCTTTAATGCTAAAAGCTACATTGTTACCCATAATCACCTCTCCACCATCAAGATCCTTAAAGTTCTCTAACCAAGGTCTTCTAGAGGTCATATGGAATGTACGCCCCGAATCCATAATCCACTCACTATCCTGACCATTATCATCCACATAGTTGACAGTATTCACATTAGGGGTGGGTTCGTCACCACATACACATCGGCAGTCCTCTCATCTAGAGGTTCAACAACATTCCCTTCATCCACTCTCATCTCTCTCTATTCATTCTTCTTCTTATAACAGTCTTTTATAAAATGTCCTGTCTCACCACACCCATAGCACTTCCTAATTCCACTCACAGACTTAGGTCTAGAACTCCATTTTCCCTTTTTCTTAGAATTGTTATGATTGCACCCCTTGATAACTCTGACCATTTACTTTCCTAGCCATAGGTCTACCTCTCACAGGCAAACTCTCAAACTCCTTCCCAATTCTATCAACTTTAAGCTCTAATTCTTTACTTCTCAAAGAATTGATCTGTGAAGTTAAGGTATCTCTGCCATACTTAATAGCAGACTTAACATCATTATACACCTCAGGTATAACATTCAAAAGGATAACAGCCTTATATTTGTCAGACACTTTCTCCCCAGTATCAGTGATATCTTGAATTAATTTATTAAAAGTGTCAAGATTATCATCCAAGTCTTTAGACATATCAATCTTAAAGCTAAAGAACCTCTCTAAAAGGAAGAGTTTATTAGGCAGACTTTTAGACATGTATTGCTCTTCTAACTTCTCCCACAAAGCCTTAGCATTATCAAGTTTACCAATTTTTCTCAACACTTAATCAGACAAATGAAGAATTATAGAAATATAAGCAAGTTCATCAGATTCAAGTTTTTGATCATCAGTCATAGTAACAGAAAATTGACCAGTTATAGCCTTAGCCACTTTCTGTTGAACTAAGACCCCTCTCATTTTTTGCTGCCAAATAGGGAAATCCCCTTTTCCATTAAAAACTCCAAGTTCAAATGTTGCCATTGTCATTTGAAGTTTTTAATCAACACAAAGAATTTTTGAGGTCACAGTTCCACAGAAAAGAAAACAAGAAACAGATATTTCAAACAACAATTTAAGAGTCACACAATTCTCAGTGCAAATCAGAAACAAGGATGAAAAATCATCAAACTGAAAAACAGACTACTAACCAGTGAACAACAAATTAACAGTGAAGCTAAGCAGTTTAATAGACTCAGTGAATCAAACAGAAGATTAACAATGAGATTAAACAGGCTAACATTCACAGAGATTCACAAAGAATAATGCTACTGTATATCAAACTGATTATGATCCAAAAAACAGAACTACAGGTATTAGGATTCACCAGGATTCCATGAGGCTCAAGACCTCAGGTCGAGGCTCAAGACCTCAGGTCAAGGCTCAATCCTAACACCAGAGAACATAATTTACAGGTGAAATCAGGGAAAGTGACAATATTCAAGAGATGCAGTAATAATAGAATAAGAAAACAGGAATGCAGAGGGTTTAGGAATGTTTTACCACACTGGTTCGAAGAACCAAGCACCAAGCAGGTTCTAGCAACCAGTAACGAGCAGCTTGAAGGTCACAACTCCAGCCAGGTTCACCAAGAATCAATGTCCCTCATAAGAAACACAAAACAGAGACATATTAGATACTAAATCGAAAAGGGAAAAAAATTAGGGTTTTTGTAATTGAAAACGATTTGGGAAATTCAACTGGAAATCAATTACCCAGTGACAAGACCACCAATCGAAGACTCAAGAATGCCTTACACACGCTCTAATACCACTTGTAAGGCAATAAACCAACGGAAGCACAAATCAACAAGATTACAGAACAATATCGCACAAAGCAAGAAACAGATTCTTATTGCATTTTTGGGCTCAAAATAGTCACATAGACATTGTACCCTTCTGTACAAAGCAACAGCCACAAACACCCAATCCCTAATCTAAACCACACCGGTTACTCAATGGCTCGAAGACAAATCATAGCCAAAACCGATCTGCCCCTCTCACGCACAAACAACCACAGAGGTAGCTAATCACCAAGATTATCAAAGGATTAAAACCAGTAGTTAAAATCCAACCCAAGATTCACTAAGAAATGGAGAAAAGATCACAAAGAACTCAAAGCACAGAGGACATCCATAAGCTTCTAGAAACGCAAGAGAGGGAATGAAGAGAGTCTGCCAGGAATGACGCTCCAGCTGGTATATACAAAAACCCAAGCTAAAGGGCCAACAAATCAGCCCATTTATCAAACGGACCAGAGCAGTTCAAGTGGGTAACTGATTGGGCTGGGGTTTGGGCCAATTGCTTTGTGTTATCAGGCAATGGTTTTAGTCTCAAAACATTCCAGCACTATTAGGCGAAGCCTATTTCATCATTGCCCAGTAAGTTGAATATAAATGACAAAATTGGCATCAATATTCAACAAAAGTAATTGTTGAAATTATTGTGTGTTGGCAGGTGTTCTATCTCACCTATTTTCCTGTGTTGATTGTTGTTGGTGGTGATGATTGCTGATAGTGAGGCGGCGAATTTGAGGATATTTTTTGTGGGGCTTGTGTTTGTGGTGTGATAGAGATAGGGGTTGTTTGTGGTGCAATGGGGGCTATCCCGCACGGTGTTACAATTGTCGATTGTCGGTTTAGGTGCCGGCGAGGAGGTACCAGTAGTGGTGGTGCCGGTGGGGTGGCGACGGCGAGGAGGGAGATAGGAGAGAAAATGGGTCGGCAGGAGAGGGAGCGGGGGAAGAGAAAATGAAATAATTAGGGTTTGAAATTGTGTGGGATGAATTTAAATAAAAATTAATTTAAAAACTATTAATTAAAACCTGATTTATGTATTATTAAAGTTGATTTTGGATTTATGAAATTAGTATCTTAAAAACCTGTGAGGTTGTAATATTCTCAAAAAAAGTACTGGACCTAATTTTCCTTTTCTTTTTTTTTTGTATAAATTGCCCAATCAGCAAATGGCACGGGTCCAAACTGTTTTTAAACCTGTCCACAACCTTGTTTTGTAGCAAAACTCTTTATTTATTAACGTTGGACTTCATATGTACAAAATTTCATATTTTATTGCGTTTTTCGTATTATCATTACTTAATTCGAAATTAAAAAAATCTCTCAAGTTTAAAAGAAAAAAGAAAAAAAATGCTTGACAGTGCAAAGCCAGCTAATAAATTCAACAAGGTACGAATGAATTAAACCAGAATTCTGCCAGAATACTCACGTGGGCCCAGTCCCATGTGAGTAAAACAGTGAAAAAAAAAAACCACCCTCCCCCTATTGTGTCTACGTACATTTTTGTTGATTTCTTTCTACAACAGCAGCAGCCCTCATTTCGCAAATGCTCAGGCAAATAATACTGGTGGGTCCAGGATGACGTAGCGCTGACCGCAATGGATGATCTCAATGGCTGACCTCAATCATCTCATCTCATCATCAAATTTTTCCGAGCTCCCACATTTCTCAATAATTCAAAAAGTTTAAATTCTAATTATCATCAAAATGGAGTAATGATATTTAGTACCAACATTGTTTAACATTAATCTAAATAACATCATTTATGTAATTAAATAACAGAGTCAATTAAATATAATAATTTATAACTCATTTTATAGAATATATAATATGTTGACACTTAAGTTAACGTTCAATACAGTATTAGATACTATTATTCTTAAAAGTAAGAAAATTATCAAATAGTACAGATGAAACTTAAATCTTAGTCCTTCATTAATGAAGTTTTTTTTTAAAAAAAGAATTAAGTTAGCTTGTCAAACTTCTTTTTAATTACACATTTAATTGAATTTATAACTTTTATCCTTTTTAATCACACATTTTATGGAATTAGTCAGAGTTGAACGTGCATTACACGTTATTCTAAAATACTTGATAAGTATCGTAAAAGTAATATTTGATACTAATTGTTGGGAGGATTTGACGCACCTCAAACAAACTAAAGAAAATAAAATTTAAGAGAAGAAAATTGCACTCTCAAAACTCAATTTTTATAATTCAAATTTTTTGTGGTTGATGAAATATTAAATGAGCAACATTTTTATATTACATTTGGTATATAAGAATTCATTGCTAATATATGAATTCAAACACCCATTAAAGTTTGTAAATACATGAATAAAAATAAATTCATCGATAATAACTCTAGTTTTATGTAAATAAAGATTCATCAAGTCAAGATTAATTGAGTCTCGATTAATGTAAATGTTAATTAATTGAGAATTAATAACACAAAATTCATATATGACAAGGATTTTGTAATATTTATTATACATTGAAAAACGAAAAGTAAAGTATTATGGAAATAATTGAATTGTAGTAAGTTAAAATAGTCCAAAAATGATTCTCAACGTGATGTATAATATTTTATTATTATTATTATTATATCAACTTATAATCTTAAAAAGTTGTTTTGCCTTTAATATTTATTCGAACATTAGTTGTCCAAATTCTTTGTACCACGTGAACAAGTAACGTAACACCATAGCTCTCTCTCCAAGTGGCATGCGTTAATAGGATTATCTTGCGCATGCTTATTTTGAGACTCTTGTACCCCTCCCTCTTGCCTCTCTCTCTCCATAAGTAAGAGTTCCAGTTGAGTGCAAAACTCTCAAGAATCTGGGCTAAAAAGAACTGAAAAATGAGTGCTTCTGGATATGGTAGTGAACCAACTCGGGAAACCGGCGTCGCCCCTGCTATCACCCCAAATCCTGGCAATAGGGGCGGTGTGGTGAGGCCCACGGTTGTGCCGCAAAGGGGGAAAATTATAAAAAAGATCGTTGCTGATTGGACTGGACATACTCCTCCTAGACCTCCATCCAAATGAGGTTCATTTAGTGATGCCTAATGGCATATTTTCATGTCTGCTATAGTATCAGTATGTAAATATTTTGTGGCTTTTGCTGATGTATTTCTATGGTACTAATCTTCTAGAGTACTGTTTATGTGTTCATCCATATGTTAAACATTAATTAAAGACTGCAATATGGATGAATTCTTCTGTTATTCAGCTATATACATTTGCAAGTTGAGTTTTTAGCTGGTGTGTAGATTCAGATATTGGAGTTAGCATAATGATAGTGGTATATTATGAGCCACACTCCTGTTATGTGAATTATGTATCCATAGCATCACTCTTAAATTATTAGTTGAATTATAATGAGCAACGATATTTAGTAAATTATTTATCATAATTTGTGATCCCATTAGCACAACTAATTAATTATTGTTGTTAAAATTAATCGTTGAGGATCTGTTTACAACTCAGTTTAGAAACAAAAACTTTTAGAGCGTTTGTGTTTCTCGTTGAAAAATCTAAGGAAAAAACTTCGATGAAATTTTTGGTTAAGAATTGAACTTCTGTAGGAGCTTTATTGTGGAATTTAATTAATGGACATAGAGTTCCAATTATTCGCATAGATGTCAAAAGTGCAAACATATTGCTAGACCAAATTTGTACAGAGAGTTCCAATTATTCGCATAGACGTAAAAGGTGCAAACATGTGGCTAGATCAAAAGTGTCTGATTTTTTATCCTCCAGGTTTGATTGTTGGACATTCGACCACAATCAATATTCATTTATAATTACCAAATATAGAGAAGGGGAAAATGTGGAAAACAGAAAAGAGATTTCTTTCTTATTTGCCCAACCACAAAATATGAGTTTCATCATCTGTGAACCAAGATCTCCCTAAGCAGTAAACCTGTCAGGCTCCAGGTTGATTTAAGTGGCCAGAAGGCCCTTTCCTTCGACAATCTGAAGAACAAAGAAACTAGCCACGTATTTTGTTTCTGCTATTCGAGAAGACCGATTATTGCAAATTGTTGATGGGAATTTTGGTGGAGGAGGATAGTGTTAAGCAGGTGGAACAAGTTGCAGAGCTTACAGAATTAAAACGAGAAGAGAGACCAAGGAGGTTGCAATATAGCTTGTGTTGGGGATTTTGAGAGTGCATTTTGTGAATCAAAGTGAAAACTTTTCTCAGAAATAACAAGGTAAACCCCGCTTTGACAAAGAATAAGACAAGTAGGAACTTCAAGAATCATGATACGAAACAAAAACTCTGAGGCAAGTATTCAACACTTCGTTTTTAAAACGAATTTGTTCCGCAACGGTACTAACGGAGGATTGATAATCGTTTCTCAAACTACAACAAATTCTCCTTTCAGTAGAATTTTCTGTAAAGTCCCAAAAAAAATTATAAAATGGAATTAATTGTTCTCTGTGTTATGTTTTATATATTTTTTAAAAAGTTGAAGGATTAAAGTCTTATATTTTTAGGTCAAATATTTAGATATTGATAGAGTGTTCATAAGTATATCAATATTTGACTCGTTAGATAGCTCATATTTAATCATTTATTTTTAGAGTCGAGAAAAAATTAATTCGAATAAGTTAGACTCAAAATCCATGTGATCTTTGATCAACTTTAACTCTATACACGCAGAAATTGAATTATAGATCTCAGTGAACGGAAAAGTATTATACCCAAAGAGAGCACTCGATCCTAGAAAACAATGATTCATCTTTGATTAATTTTACTTTTCTCTAACTATAATAACAAGAAGTGCTCCTTCTGTTGCTGTGCTGCTACTACTAATAGTCCACAAAAAATTGCCAAACTTACAAAGATTCGTCTTGAAATATACAGATTTTCACATTTAAGAGCACCGAAGAAGATTAAAGGATTTATTTATTTATTTATTTAAACTTGTTTGTTTCTCTGAACTAGTTTTGAACTACCAAATAAGAATCAATGATGAGGGTAAGCCCGTGGTCCATTGAGTTACACTATAATATGTGCTGCAATTTCATTGGCTGAAACTTGAAACTATATTTATTCTTGGCCAAAATAAGGTTATTTGAAGGAAAAAAAAACTACTTACTAAAAAAAGGGGGATCTTGATAAACTGAGAACTTTATTTGCACCAGTCCACATCAGGGCCAGAACACAGCTCAATTATACTGGCTAAATAATTGTAGTTTCGTAGATTCCCACTTTGAAAGTCGGAAAATGATTCAGTGACAAAAGAGGGCTGCCCACCTCGGTGACCAACCCTCACAAGGGTGTGGGACCGACGTGGGACCCGCGTGAAGTAAAAAATGGAAAAAAAAAAAAAGCCTCCCTCCCCCCAATGTGTGTATTCTGTCGGAGGGGGGTCACACCCCCCTGTTACTGAAGCACGATCCTTGAATGTCATATATATTTGGATATTTGTAGGTTAAAAATGCTGACAAGGGAACCTGCACTAGTCGGAACCACATGCGTTAAAGGATAAAATCTCATATTAAATAAAAATAAAAATATGAATCAATTTATAAGGGTTTGAACTTTGACATTTTAAAATGGAACCTCAAATCTTAACATGGTATGAGAGCCCATGAAACTTTAACGAGTAATTAGATCCGATTAAGACTCAAAAAATGAGCATTCGGATTTCAAGATTTGTCTGCTTAAACGAGCCACAATCTTGCGAGGACATGTTAATGGATAAAATTCTACATCGAATAATGATGAAAACATAGACCAATTTATAAGGATTTGAACTACATCTCTTAATGAAGTTGACATTTTAAGATAAAACTTCAATTCTTAATAGTTATATACATTTGCAAGTTGAATTTTTAGTGCATAGATTCAGAAGTTGGAGTTATAGTCACTATCTATTTATTAACACATATAATTGTAATTTAATCACTTACTAAATATGCATTAAATTATAATGAGCGACGATATTTAGTAAATTATTTATCATAATTTGTGATCCCATTAGAATATATTAGATCAAACTTTACACAATTAATTAATTATTGTTGTTAAAATTAATTGTTGAGGATCTGTTTACAACTCAGTTTAGAAACCAAAACTTTTAGAGCGTTTGTGTTTCTCGTTGAAAAATCTATGGAAAAAACTTTAATGAAATTTTTGGTTAAGTATTGAATTTCTGTATGAGCTTTATTGTGGATTTTAATTAATGATTACCTTAACTGAGTTTTAAACTAAATTTAGTTTGTGCATATTTGGTAAAAACTTTTATTTATTAATGATCAAACTTCATTTTACGCAATATGTCGTTCTCCCCATTTCCAATCACGAGGCTCAATAATCGACATAGAGTTTCAATTATTCGCATAGATGTCAAAGTCCAAACATATTGCTAGACCAAATTTGTACAGAGTTCATATTATTGGCATAGACGTAAAAGGTGCAAACATGTGGCTAGACCAAAAGTGTCTGATTTTTTATCCTCCAGGTTTGATTGTTGGACATTCGACCACAATCAATATTCATTTATAATTACCAAATATAGACAAAGGGAAAATGTGGAAAACAGAAAAGAAATTTCTTTCTTATTTGCCCAACCACAAAATATGAGTTTCATCATCAGTGAACCAAGATCTCCCTAAAAAGTAAACCCCAAAAAAATTATAAAATGGAATTAATTGTTCTCTGTGTTATGTTTTATATATTTTTTTAATAGTTGAAGGATTAAAGTCTTATATTTTTAGGTCAAATATTTAGATATTGATAGAGCGTTCATGAGTATATCAATATTGGACTCGTTAGATAGCTCATATTTAATCATTTATTTTTAGAATCGAGAAAAAGTTAATTCGAATAAATTAGACTCAAAATCCATGTGATCTTTGAAATTAGTCCAGAACACAGCTCAATTATTTGCACCCGTCCACTTGAGGTACACTTCGATTATCATATATATATTTGGATTTTCACAATAATTGAAAGGTAAACTGATTTTCTCTCATTATAGCACGTCTTGTTTTAATTCACAAGCTATAGATTCTTAAGCTTTAATTCACAAAAAGAATAAAAAATCAAAAAGCTGTAACCAAACAGCAATATTTTGGGATGAGTAGAGACAACTGGGAAAGGTTGGTTGTAGCCGTTTTACGGAATGAAGAGCTTCGGGAACTTGCCCGTGCCCCCTCGATGGACCCGAGTGAAGTCAGTTCCAGGTTAAGTTTTAGTTCTATTTCTTCGGATCTCAATTCCAGGTTGAGTTTCAGTTCTCCTCCTCACGAGCATGTGCCTGTCTCGCACCCTCAAGGTACATCTATTTTACTTTTGGGTGTTATAATGAAGCAATTAGGACTCTGTTGTGTCTTCTTTTCAGGCAAGATTTTTCACTGGATTATGATCGATGTTTCCTTGTGCTCGTTTATACGATGCTTTTAAAACATAAGATCTGTCAAAGATTCAGCACAATTTTATTAAGAAAGTGAGGAATACTTCTGTGAACTAACTTAGAATCTTATTCAATTGATGATATATTACAGAGAGGACATGGCTATATTTGTAGAAGATTTAGTTTCCTACTTCACCACTGAATGTAAACTGAATTAACTGCTACTAACTATCAAACTGAATTGACTGGTTGAAGGCTAAGCTAACGGATGTAAATAACTATCCGCTACAAATTTCTTGAACAAAAATTTTGACGATGCAAGTAATGCTTTGACTTTTTTTGCAGCTGTAAATAAAAGCCGTGCAGTTCCTTTCACAGGAAGTTCTTTTGTAGATTGGATAATCCCGAAAAGAAGGCTGGCAAAACGAAAAGAGAAGTTCGTCCAGCAAAATGGTGGATTACTTTTACTACAGCAGCAACTTTCAGGGGATTACCTAGCCAGTGAAACAGTAAAAATTTTTACTACCATAGATAATTGGTTACAATGTTGCTCAAGATTTGGGATGTGGGAAGAAAAACGTGTTTAAAATTATTACCCTTGCTGTTTAGGTCCTAAACTCGATAGGGCATTAGATCCAATGCTTACTGATGAAGAAATATTAAGAAACTGACATCGAAGAATTTTTTTTTAAGGAAATTCAATGGGCAACAATTAAGTGAGAATAAAGCTTTGGGAGGGACTAGAAATGGGTCGCTTTGTCTGGTTAGATAATTCTGATGTTTGAATAAGCATTGGCACCCTTATACCTTACCTCGTTCATGAGACATTCAATCTATTGATTAGAATAATATTTCCAAACATTTTGAACTGTTCTTGATATTTGGAGCTATTAAACAGGTAGGTTGTTTTCAACTTCGAGAAAATTGATAGTTCGGGGGGGTGGAATTGTTGGATCTTTTTATCCCATGTAAACTTGATATCTTGATCGCTCGGCCGATGATTGCGTTTTACATCTGCTGGATTTTTGAAGGGCGTGATTGCAACTTCTCCTGAGCTATCTAAAAAGCCACAAATGGTCATTTCTTGTAGTTTCGATGGTGCAGTCACATTTGAAGAAAATGAAGGGGTGCAATAGTTTGTTTGATTGGTGTGGTTATACTGAAGATACACCTAGACGAAAAAGAATTATTAACTATTACAATTAATAACACCACTTATCCAAACTATTCTATCCATTAGCTTTCTGAGATTATGACTTTATCATGTCCATAGAGCCCAGTTCTTCTATAGGTGCTACCATTTAATGAACTTGAACTTTTCCTATTCATTTATTCTTTTCTTTTTTCCCTTTATATAATTCATTTTAGCATTCACATACCATACTTATTTTGTCGCCTGCTGTTTCTTAGTTGTCTTTTTAAGTGTCAGTAAATACAGTTCTGTTCCCCTTTCCAAAATATTTCAGCGAGCCCCCGTTTGCTGGGTGCGCACTTTGAAGGTAAGAATGGATTTTTACTGATGATGTGATGAGGAATATGTGGTTGAAAAATAAGGAAAAATTATTAATATGATGTAAAATATTATTTTATTGAAAAATGTGTAGTTAAAAATGAGTAGAATAATGTGTGGTTGAAAAAAATAAGGTGAACCAAACAGGCCTGAAAGTTAAAAAGAAAAAGTGCTTAGAAATTAAGAAGGGAGGACCTTAAAATTTAAGAGCTGAGCTGCTCTGCCAAGCCTGGGGGTGGGCGTTTAACATTTGGAAGGGTTTTTTTTTAATGAGGTGGGGACCCACCTCATGTGAGAGCAACAGGCCTGGTATAGCAACATTATTTTAATGGTAGATGCTCATGGTCGCTGAATAAATTTATTCAAGGCAAATGTCTGGAACTTTTGTTTTGGATAAGTTCAAAGAAAAATTATCGATTTAAGATATAGCTTTATAGGACTGCTATTGCCTTGACAACCATGTACTGAGAATGGCTTTTAAGGAGCTTCTTGGAAAGGTTGACTTACTAGGGGGGTAAAGAAGTCCACAGAGAATTGAGAAAATGAATAAAGTACTAAGGCTCTGGTAACTGGTTGTTTTCAAAGGCCTTCTAAGATGCTGTTGAAATATAATTATGGAAGTTAAAAATCTATTCCGCAAGGTGGAATCATTTGATAATAATAGTCGTCTTCTTGTTTAGAATGAGAAAGCATTAAATCTACCTGAAGCTAAACGCAAGATCGTCTTGTCAAAAGCTTTCTCAAGATTGGTTACTAGTTCAACTTGAATATATAAAGTAGTTTGTTGATCCACAAAAGTTGGCTACTCGAACTTAACTTGTTTTTGGCTTGATTAGACCTCATTCTTTGCCAATTAGGAATTCTATCCATGCTTGTACTGGATCATGGAGCTTGTTACTCTTTATATCTAAATAATTTAAAAAGGTATCAGCTGAAGAATAGGTTTATTCAGGCCTGTTTGGTACAGATTTTCATTTTCTATAGTAAATCAATTCTCATTTTCAACCACACATTCTTCAATAAAATAATATTTTCCATCACATCAATACTTTTTTCTTCTTTTTCAACCACACATTTTCCATCATATCAATATTCAAAAATTAATTCTTCTCCCAAAAATCCCTACCAAACACACTCTAAACAAAATTTAAAAATGCAGAATTTTGTTTTTATTGGGTGATGAGTTGTATTAAAATGTATGTCATATCTAAAATTGTGTATAATCATTATTCTTTAATGACATTTGGTACCTTATAAATTTCAATAACATCTCTACTATTGCTAAATGCAAATTACACATATTTTGTCTTAGGTGTCTGAAGTGAATTCTCTCTTGGGTAGAGCGGGCACCGTTAGTATTGGGAAAGCAGTGGATGTGTTGATTAGCAGCTTGACTAATTTGAACCTCAGAGGTGGTGTTGCATCTGGGTTGAGAATTTCTATTTTGGCATTTGAAGTTGCAAATACAATCGCCAAAGGTGCCAATTTGATGCACTCCCTTTCAAAGGAGAACATTAGACATTTAAAGGAGGTGGTACTCCCTTCTGAAGGTGTGCAAAGCTTAATATCAAAAGAGATGGATGAACTCCAGAGATTTGCAGCAGCTGACAAGAGGTGTTGCTGTAGAAACATTTAAATCTAGCATTTAATATTTGCTCATATGGCATCTGCGTGGTATACTTAGTGAGGAAAACCCGTTTGAGGCTTATTTTGTTTATAAATGTTTCAGGGCCGAATTGAAAGTCTTTTCGGGAGATGTCGTCCGCTATGGAAATCTTTGCATGGATGCACAGTGGCACAACTTGGATCGTTATTTTCATAAGTAATAGCTAACGTCTTTTTTCTCTGCTAGCACTCTATGTGCTTGTTGATATATGAAATAAGTTTTTCATTCGTTTTTACTTCTCTATTGTAATTTTAGGTTGGAATTTGAATTCATACCTCATAAACAATTGAAAGAAGCTGCTGAAACTGCGATACAACAATTGATGACTTTGGTTCAGTACACTGCTGTAAGTGATCACATCATTGGAAGTTCATTTTTCTATTTTTGAACCTATTGGGTAAGGTTTACATTTGTAAGCGAGAATAATAAATTAGGAAGCTACTGTAAATATGTATAAATAATATTTTCATTAGGAAATAGTTAGGTGTATAATTTCCATAATTAACTAATTAATCGAGGAAAAATTTTATTATTTAATGAGAAGAAATTCTCCAGTGGAGGCATCCGAACCAAATCAGTTGTTGACAATATTGTGACAAATTTAAGTGATCAAATATTTGAGTTTTTTTTTTCTTGTTTGTTTTGGAAATCCAAGACCAAGAACATTCATACTTGGTACTTACTATTTGTCAAGTTTCAGTTTTTGTTAACTGGAATTGTGTGCTTTTGTTGTTTGTGGCTAATACCTAGAAACTGTCATACATAATTTATGTATCCATTATGTTCTCTGTTTTGAAACTGCCAGAGTGTTTTACACACAGAACTGTACTTTACATTGTTGCTATATTTTTGAGCTTTTATGAAGAGGATATCTAATATGTTTAGATTGCAGGAACTGTACCATGAAGTGTATGCACTGGACAGGTTTAATCAACACTATTGGAAAGTTCAAGAAGAGGATAACTTGAATACCGCACAGAAAGGTAAATTTTTTTTTTTTTAAATCTGGCAATGTTTTTGTTATATTAATGTTCATTTTGTTTTATTTTTTCTATATGTTTTTCAAAAGCTTATTTGTCTATAAATAATTTGTGATTAACTGCAATGTTTGAGAGACCAAACAAATTGTTTCTGTAATACTGTAAAATAGGTGGAAAACAAGGCAAATTTTTTGTTTACGTTTAGAAGTTAGAGCTGCCTCTGGAATTGTTATCATAGTTCAGTTTTCTTCTAGACCTGACATAAAATTGATCTAAAGCAAATTTAAGGAAAGTAACACCTGATTCCTCACCTTAGCGTAATGCAGCACTTAGGTCCCCATCTTTATTGTTTTTTGGTCGCATTTGAGTCTCTATCCTTTCATTGTAGCATTTTGGGACCTTGGTCGTACTTTTCCTGCAATTATATATAGGTCCATCATACTGGGGACTTTCCCTGTTGAATAGTTTATTCTTAATTATCTCACCTTTCATTCTGCATAACTCAATTTAAGGGATGAAGGATCCCCTATTTCTTGGAGTTTGCAAATTTTTAGAAAGATTTTGAGAGGCCTAACTCCCAAGACTTGACAACATTTTTTCTGCTTTCCCTTTTTGGCCTCCATCGGCTTTTGAATTGTGATTGTTGGCTTGAACTCTGGATATTTTGATTCATTAATATGTGGATCATACCTTTTTTATGCGCTAAAATACTAAATTTATGAACTTCTCTATTAAAAAACCTTCATCTGCAAGTCAAAGTTTTCTTGAAGGTTGCTTATAATTGCCTTTGACTTCTGAAGAAGATTTCCATCTAATGCAAGTTCCATGTGCGGGAAGAGCGAGAATCTGAGTCCCCATTTCTTCTTGCATTGAAGCTTTTCTAGGGAAACTTTTTTTGGATAACTCGTTTGTCCCCCTATGGTCTTTTATGCTTTATCTTCCATCAATGAAGTTTCTTTTTTCATTCCCCCAGAAAAAAAGATGATGAAAAGTTGGACTATGATCATTGTAAACTGAATTTTGTGTAATTCGCTCATCTGGTTTGTGCTTATCAACCATATGGCCCAGCGAATCCATGAAATCTATTGATCTCTACATCTTTTGGGCAGTATTGGTTCTTCTATTATTGAATATTCAGGGATCGAACACTAAAATTACTGTACTAGCAAACGTGTGGAAATGAGACAGCTCTTTTTAAAACTTGAAAGTAAAAAAGCTGGTTCTATTTTCTAATTGAGAGAATACAATATTTTTTATCCTCAAGGTAAAATTTGCTTAGGACGAGCAAGGAAGGATATTGAGCCCCAATGACAAAGGAACCTACGGGCTGGGCATTTTCGGGATTTGTCCCTCGTTGACTAATGGCGAATGGTCTACCACAGACAATTTTTTTTTTATAGCTTCTCATATTTTTTCGATAGTAATACTAATAATCTCGTGCATATAGCTGTGCTGCTATATCATTTGGCGAAACTTTTATTTCTTTCTTTGCCTCACCTCTATTGGTATAAAATTTTGATAAGGGCTACTACATTTTTTCCCTTTGATATGCATCAATTTATGATAGCTAGTATAATTATTAACTTTAAGTTGTTTATTATATTATTCTTCTTTGTTTCTCTATTTTTAATTGTTCTATATATTTACCGATGTGAAGGTGACAGCCTTGCAATATTACGTGCTGAGCTGAAGAGTCAAAGGAAACATGTAAAGGGCCTGAAAAAAAAATCTCTCTGGTGGAGGAGTTTGGAAGAGGTAGTCAATACTCAATAATCCTGGTTTTTTGTGGGTGCCAAGGGCAGACTAGGCTTTCTTATTAGAATAGGGACTTTTAATTTTTACATGCAACTGGAGATGAGGTTCTATTATGTACAATGAATGTTTAGCTAGTATGTAGTCACTACAAATCTTTATTCTGGGAGCAATCTAATTTGTGCACGTTTAATTTATGTTAAGGTAATGGAGAGGCTTGTAGTCATCGTCCATTTTCTAAATTTGGAGATCAATACCGCATTTGGTAGATCTGGTAATGCATTCAAAATTTTCAGTATAGTCTAAACTGTTACATCAGTTTTTTGTATGTCCTTGACACTTTTTTGTGTGTGTGTGTGTGTGTGTTTCGTGTTCGTGTTCGTGTCCGTTCGAGTTCTTGTTATTATATCTTCTACTCTTTCAGTGTTCTTCTTGTTCTCTTACTATCTTAATCCCTTATTCCGATCATCGAATAACCAAAAAGGGGATACAGAAGTATATGCAATATTTGTTCAAATTATTTACAATGGGTTCTTATTTCATTTCTTGTTCACGCTTTAACAATATTAAGTATATGCAGTTCAGCGTTCGAATAATCCAGTAATAATTCCTGGTTCAATTATTGAACTAAAGATGTCTATTTCATTTGTTCATTGGGCAGCTATTGCAGATGGAGATAAGCCAGTAAAAAACCACCACCAAAAGTTGGGATCTGCTGGCCTTGCACTGCATTATGCAACTATCATTACCCTAATGGGTACACTCGTGAGTTAGTCATCCTTATTGTAGTTTCAGTTTTATCAGTGAATTTCAGTTCTTGTTTGTGCGTTGCTTTCTCTTCCTTTTGTTTACTTGATTGATGCCATATATTTTTATTTTTCTTAAATCCCCATTTGGTCCCCATTCCAAGAAATTATTATTCTCTTTTATTTTTAACTACACAATCTTCCATAAAATAATATTACACGTAAATCGAAAACTTTTCCTTCTTTTTTAATTACAGCTTCTCCAAAAAAATACTATTCCAAAATTTATAGGAGGTGTTTGATGGATATCATTGAGGAAATAATATATTTTAAATAGGGATATGATGAGAAATATGTGGTTAAAAAGTAAGGAAAAGTTATTGATGTGATGTAAAATATTATTTTATTGAAGAATATGTGGTTGAAAATGAGTTTTGAAAGAATATGTGTCAAACAGGGACATAATTTCACATAATGGGGGACAAACGGGGGCTTAAGTTGATTGAATCTTTATGCATTTCTCTATTCTGTTGCTCAGTCTTTGAGGGTGTAAAAATAGTACCCCGCATAGTTACACTGAATTTAGGGAGTTAGCCTCCTTTTTCTCCTAGTTCTGATTTATGGGTTTTCTCGGTATTCAGGTAACTCGATTGAGTTCTGTACCACCAAGTACGAGAAATGCTTTATACCATGGACTGCCACCGGGTATAAAGTCAGCTCTGCGCAGTAAATTACAATCTTTTCAGCTCAAGGAAGAGGTACTACCTTTCTCCTTTCTTCTGAACTGTTTCATCATTAGAGACTTGCAAGCATACTCTACTCTGTGATCAATTTTTTTTTGAATTCTTACCATTTAAATGATTATTTACTAAATATGTTTTTACTTTATGTATCTACATAGTTGACTGTTCCACAAATCAAAGGGAAAATGGAGAAAACTCTGCAGTGGCTTGTCCCGATGGCCACCAATACAATCAAGTAAAGTGACTCTCCCTGCAAACTACTCTTGATGGGCGTGGATTGTATTGAATAACAATATTTATTCTTGACCCCTTTGCACTTTCATGATTTTTTTAATTTATATATATTCCGTCAGAGCTCTATGAACTGAACATTTACCTGTGCATTTTGACTATGTGGCATGACTCAAAAACAGGGCCCACCACCGTTTCGGTTGGGTTGGAGAATGGGCAAATACTGGGTGAGTTTGATTCTTTTAGTGCATGGCTTTTGCAGTTACAATTTTTCTTTTTGTTCTTCTGTCGCTTAATACTTGGTAATGCTTAGGTCTGAGTTGAGCCAAAAACCTGCTGGCCTGCCTGATTTACTTCGGATAGAAACACTCCATCACGCAGATAAAGAGAAAACAGAAGCTTACATTCTTGATTTGGTAGTGTTGCTTCATCATCTCATCAGTCAATCAAGGGCTGCAAATGTTGGATTTAGATCTCCAGTGAAATCCCCAATTCGACCCCCTAACCAGAAGACAATTCAGTTGTCAACACACAAGCCAAGCTCACCATCTTCGTCTGCTTTGACAGTCGAAGACCACGAGATGCTCTGGGATGTAAGCAAAAGGAAGCTGACTCCCGGAATAAGTAAGAGTCAAGAATTTAATACCGTAAAAACGAGGTTGGATGTCATTAACTTCGACATCAACCGCATCAAAGCGTTGGACGTCATCGATGGGGTGGACACAATTTAAAGCTCATAATGAAATGTTCCGTTATATCCTTATTGTCGTCTTCACCTGTCCTTGAACCAGGATAAAAAATCGCAGCTGGGATATGTTGAAGATGAAGAGTTGTCTGTGTATACTGTTTTGCTTGTAAATTTGAAAAATGAGAGTTGGGCTGGGGAGAAATTTGATTGTTTTGAAAGAGTGCCTATTATTATTCCTTTTTTATGTTGTGGTATGTAGGATTATGATTTATGCCGTCATAACATGATTCTTGTTCTTTAAATTTAGTTTGCTAAAAAAAATTGAGATAAAGTTTTATATGAAGGCATGATCTAGTTTTGAGATGGCTCGGAATTATATATTTTAGGGGAGAATTATGCTACTTGTACATAATGTTGTGTCCATAACGGTGTCCACTCCCTCACATGGAAGGGGACCACTTTGGATATATTATATTTTATACGAAGTGGGTCTCCCTCCATGTGAGAGGGTGGATACCGTTATGAACACCCCATTATATACATGTAGCATCACCCTTTAGGGGAATGGCCAACCTATGTGCCCAGTCAGGCCACTTCAGATTATTTGACACATTTTGACACCTCTAGTTGTGTACAGTTGGACTGCCCCTAAATAATTTGTTTTTAAGAATACGAGTACTTGTTTAAAGAGGCATATTGGGTGCTAAGAGACCAGTGAAAAGAAAAAGAAAAGATTAAAGAAGAAAAAAACTTACGAGTAGTAGAATTTAAGCAATAATTGATTACAAATGCCTGCATTTCAGCAAGAGAAAATAACTTATTAGTTGGCAACTTAAAATTCACCCTTATTTTTCCATCTTTACTCATTTTTTGTTTAACGGATAAATAGATGTCAAAAGGAGGTTCAAACCCGGTTCTTTTAAAATTGGCCAGGTCAAATGGGCCAAATTCAACTTTAACTTTTCCACTATTGAATATTTCACAATTGGCCTAATGATGTTTAAAAGACAAAAATGCCCTTAAGTGAATAAAACAATTACAAAATAGGGTTTTATTAAAAAGAAAATACTACCCTTTTACTTAACAAATAAAAACCAAACAACCCCTACATAAAATTACAAATTCAGTTCAAACACAGATAAAAACTCTAATCTTCTTCACTCTGGAAATCTCAAAAATATCGATAGCAGAAGGAAAAAATTATTTTTCGTCAATCACTACGAATCGGTAAGTATATTTTTGTATGTTTAATTTCGTTATACTGAAATGTGTATATTTTTTACTCGATAAATTAAAATTCGACATAAGTAACAGACAGAAATCCTTTTTAGTAGATCTGTATATTATTTTTAAGCATAATGAGAAAAAAATTTATCTGCATAATTTTCTGACTTAAGGTTAAGAAAACAACGGGCAAAATCGCATGTTAATGACGAATTCGCCTGTTAACAGGCGAAAATAGTTACATGCGTAAATTCGCCTGTTAACAGGCGAATTTTCGCCTGTTAACGGTGCTGTTTTATTTTTTTAGTTTTCTGTTCCCAATTGTAATCCGAATTTTCGAATGTTCGTTTACAAATTCTGTTTTGTCATGCACAGATATGATGCTTGTACTCCTGATTTGTTATTTTGATGATTTTGAATTGGATAAAAATGATCGATGGTTATGGAAATTGACGGATAACATAAAAGGTAGCAGTCCAACATATATAATAGAGTCTACATTGTACGAGGAACTGTACCATGATATACAGAATAAGTTGAACATCGATTCATCTCAATATAATATGGTATTGAGATATCAATACGGCGAAAATTTGCCATATTCAATTCCACCCTTAAATGTTACATCTGATATTAACGTGAATTATCTGCATGACTTGAACAAAGTGCAACGGGACATCGATTTTCGTGACTTTAGTGAGGAAGGAAGACGAGAAAGGTAGAAATGAACATTCAAATGAACATGATAGTAACGCAAATGATTTTTGGGATACAGTGGAGATAACTCACGATGATGACGCTGATATTCTCGAGACAATTGTTGTTCACCGTGAAACCGCTGAAACTCACATAATTCAATCGGCAGTTCAGGACAGCAATGTAAATGAATTTATAAATGAGGATTTAATGACTTTTTCCCGTCAGAGACATGAGCTGGGTCAAAGCACAGGGACCGGAACGAGTGGACCTTTATCTAATTCTACACGTGTGGTTTCGGATGATGAAGAACTGTATGTTGAGCAGTTGTTTGAAACGAAACAAATTTGCAGGAAGCTGTGCACCTGCTGACATTAAAATACAACTTTGAGTTCAAGGTAAAGAAATCAAACAAATCCTTGTTGACACTTGTTTGCACTGGCGACAGTTGCCGTTGACGGTTGCTTGCCACTAAGATGGATACGAATGAGAATTTTGTAGTTCGCAATTATACACGGGAACATACTTGCGAGTTGATGATTCGTCAAAACAATTGCAGGCAAGCTCGATCATGGTTTATTGGTCGACAGATAATGCACAAGTATCAGGATTCACGGACGATCTGCAGACCTTCAAACATCATTAATAACGTCCGACGAGAGTACGGAGTGGTCATGAGCTACCAAGGCCTGGAGGGCCAAAGAATGCATGTTGGAGGATTTTATGGGCTCGACTGAGGAGAGTTATGCAAAATTGGTTAGATACTGCCATAATTTGGGGACAACTAATCACGATTCAACTTATTCCATTAAGACGGAAGGCGAAAATTGCTTTAAGTATTTATTCATGGCGCTGAGACCCTCGACGGAAGTGATCGTCGATCTACTAGGCTGCGCTCCTGCATGAATTGGAACATTAAAAATTATTATATTTAATGAAAATCTGCCAATGCATAGAAAACTGTAATAAATTTTTTTATTCAATTCACATACCTCATCTGGGTCAGGATGGAATCAGATACCCGGTCGGCTTCATCGTGCGGAACGGCCAATTCATGTACATATCCATGAGCTTCCTCCTCCATCGACGGCATCAACTTCATAATAACTTCAAGGTGGCATACCAACATTTCGACTAGTTAATGATCACGTCATCATATTTTGGAGCTACACACAACTTAAATTGCAAACGTATTATCTCACCTAAGAGTCGTCGAGGAGAGCTGATAACTTCTCTTTCCTTGGATATCTATCTACTCGGGATGCTCGCCAATGATACATTCGAGGGCAACATGTCTCCACTCGGCTCGCAAATCGGGTACCTAGGACAGGGACCGTCTCGTACGCCCAGATCTGCAGCACATACAATTATTATATTCATATTTATTGTAAACATTTACCTGCACTGCTAGAGGCAACCCGTATGTATTGTATTTATGTAAGGCCCCCTTCGGCCTCGATGGTGATCTGATGAAAACGTGCACCATGTCCTCAAAACATCTCTGGCCCCACGGATATGTTTTGAAGACATCAAGATTGTCGACGATCTGCAGATGGAATAGGTCGATCACAGTCCTCCTATGGTGACATCGCAACACGGTCTCAAGGATGTAGACTAGGCCAAGCTTTAGTCTGTCCAACATATGGTCACACCTTCTAATCGCGTCCATCAGATCCGACAACAGCACCATCCCCTGTCCCTGAAAGTAAGCCTCGTACAACCTGGTGCCTCTCTGAGTATCGGCACGAGGTGCATCATCACCTGTAACCTCCAGTCCAGTGATTAGGGCAAACTCGAATATGGAGAAACTGGCGACCTTGCCCCTGAGGTCGAAGTGGAGGGCATCTCCGTCGACTGGACTTAGCAATCGACACAGTAGGGCATCGATGATCTGCCATGAGTACTGTACATGTCTCAACTCGTATAGGGGCCAAAGAAATGAACGTCGTACATTTGTATGTTGCTCATCCAACAGCTCCAATACGGCAGTGTAACTGCTAGGGCTGTCCGTGGGTCGAGTCGGGTCGGTTCGGTTCTGAAGAGATCCTAACCGACCCAAAACTTTCGGGTATTTAATAAATGGAACCATCGGGTCCAAATATAATTATGGAACCGTTCAGGTTCGGTTCCGTTCGGGTCCATAATTAAATTTTTTAATATTTACAGCAACACTATATAAATACAACTAATGATATTTCATTCGTAACTTTTACAAATTAACGTAGCCCAATTCAAAAACTTATAAATAACTAACCGTTCAATAAGATTAATTCAATGCATACAAATACCAAAAAGTAGATATTAATATTACAGTAACACTACATAAAGTATATTCATTTGTTTCAAATTAAAATGGGCTAATGGGTTTTAAAAATGATTTTGGTTTTAAAATTAAAATTATGAAACAATCTGATTTCTTTAATTAATTTTCTAATTTGTTTAAAAAAATAAAATAATTTAATTAATTCAATATAAAAAATAAAAAAATTATTTAGTTTTGGTTCTTATTCGGTTATTGGTCTAGACCCGAGACCCCGACCCAAACCTATCGGTTCTCGATTCAGGTACCCTTTCGGGTATTTAATTTATGAAGAACCGCTCGATTCGGTTCGGGTTCGGTTCAATCCGGTTCGGGATTTTTGGACACCCCTAGTAACTGCTAAAGTTACCGTTCCAGGTAGCTTTACCAAGCATCTGTCTCAACGTCAAATCCAAGTGATAATCCATGCTGCAAAAAAAAAAAAAAATTTAAATATTAGCACATCGACATAAGATAATGGAATACATCATAATCTCATAAAATTAAATGAAGCGAATTGTAACAACTACACAAAAGAAATAATTACATAAAATATTTATTTTTCAATTACCCAAAATATTGAATTATATAAATTTTATTCAATTACGTAAAATATTTATTTATATAATATTAGATTTATTAAATTATTAATAAAATTTAAAAGAAAAAATAATAATTTTCTAATTTGTTAAAATATAATTTTTAATATTGCTCGATACTCAAAATTAAAATTATTAATTTAATTATATAAATATTATAGAATTAATAAATATAAATATTAACATTTAATTATATAAATATTTTTTAATATTCGATTTATTTAATTATTAATAAAAGTTAAAAGAAAAAAAATAAGAATTTTCTAATTTGTTAAAATATAATATTTAATATTGGAAATTATCAAATTAAAATTATTTATTTAACTATCTAAATATTATTCAAATTCGTAAAATATTTAATTATATAAATATTTTTAATATTCGATTTATTAAATTATTAACAAAATTTAAAACAAAATATAAGAATTTTCTAATTTTTTAAAATATAATTTTTAAATATTGATTTATACTCAAATTAAAATTATTAATTTAATTATTTAAATATTATAGAATTACGTAAAATATTTAATTATATAAATTCTATTCAATTACCTAAAATATTTAATTATATAAATATTTTTCAATTTCGTAAATTATTGAATTATATAAATATTTATTTAATTGCGTAAAATATTTAATTTTTTATGTAAAATGTTATATTACATAAATATTTATTTAATTACGTAAAATATTTAATTTTTTAAAATTCATTTCTTAATAAAATTAAAAAAAAAAGTTTATGGGCATTAACAGGCAGTCCAACTTATTTTAAAATAAAAAAAGTTTGGGCCACTGTCAAAGGCCCAAAAAAGAACCGCTGTTAATAGCGGTTTCCGGTACGATTTGGCCGGAAATGGAGATAGAGCCGGTAAACTCCATTTCCGGCCACCCAAGCTCCATAAATCCATTTAGATAACACTAACAATGACCATAATAACTTATTTTACCCAATATACAAGAAAATCAAACAAAATAAACTCAAACCATTTCAAAAAAATTCGAAAATAATCACAACAATAATTCAAAACTAACCTATCTCGTCGATTCTCGGTATGTAGAGGTCCCCTTTTTGCTCTTTTTTGATCTCCTTTTTACTTTTTTTTGGTTGGTTTTTTGCCTTTTTTGATCAGTTTTTTTTGCTACGCTTATGGTAGAGAGGATTTGGTCGGTTTATTTGAAATAGTGGAGGAGGTTTCACGTGTAACAGGGGTATTTTTGCCTTTTTAGGTATTTAAAATTAGTTTTGATTTTTTTTTAATGCTATTTCTTGGTCAAATGCTAAACTTGAATATTGGTCTTTTCAATAGGCTATTCACGAGTATTTTCTCGTTCAAACCCAAGTCATTAGTCTGGCAAGGATTTGCTTTTACCACTTTAGGCATTGACCCTAAATATTCACCTCATTAATTCATCTGGTAGGAACCAATTTATTTTTTATTCTATGTGAATAATTGTAACGACCCGAGTGGATCTTACCCGCATTAACATAGACGTACTATCCGCTTTGGGGTGGATCTTACCCCTTATGGCTTTCTGGACGCGTTCCCCTGGATTCGAACCTAAGACTTCCAACTCATATGGGAGATTTAAGTTAAATCTTGGTACCAATTGAGCAACTGGTACTTCTATGTTAACGGGTCGGGTAAGATCCAACCGGGTCATTACAAAAAACGCGCGTTTTTTGTAACGATCCGAGTGGATCTTACCCGACCCGTTAACATAGACGTACTATCCGCTTTGAGGTGGATCTTACCCCTCACGGCTTTTTGGACGCGTCTCCCCAGGATTCGAACCCAAAACCTCCAACTCATATGGGACAGCCCGTTAAGTGGGACTCGAGTTGTTACAAATGGTATCAGAGCTCGGTTGCCAGCTGAAAATCAGGAACTAAGTGCTATGCGGGACAAAGTGCTACGTCAAGGGCGGGAGCCACCACTTGAACCCGTAGGAGCCACCTCTAGAATCCCAACGGCTAGCAATGAATCCTCAGATGGGTCAAGCGCGACGAGGACGTCGCTAGTCTAACGGGGGTGATTGTAATACCCAGACGAGTAAAGTTTAAAAGATTTGATAGGTATTACTCATACCAACAAGGTGCACCTTCTTTTTCGGAAGTCCATCGTTAAAAACTCTACATTAAGCGTGCTTGACTTGGAGCAATTCTATAATGGGTGACCCCCTGGGAAGTTTTCTTGAGGAGAGTGCGAGTGAGGACAAAGTTTGCTGAAAAGACCCATGTGGTACAGTGGGGACAGTACGTCGTCGATGTAACGGTCGGGACAACCCGTTAAGTGAGACCCGAGTCGTTACGATAATGCTATAATCCATCGTGGTCTATTAATTCATTAGTCCAGTAATAACATAGTATTAAATTCCATCCTCTCCATTAATAGTGATCTATATACAACAAATTAGACGTCATTAAATTGGAAAATTAAATAGAAATATTCCAAATCTATTATTAGCATGTAAGATATTCTAAATCTCATAACTCGTGTCTTATTTTTAAGTGTGTTACTAATCTTCATTTACTCAAAATTGAGTAATTTAATTTATACGTTAATTTCAATCAAGTAATTTTATTCAACTCAACTCAAGCAATTCAGAGGACTTAGGCAAAATCGTCAAGTGGACATTTTTGAGAATAATAATAAAAAAAACTATCAGCATGGATATTATTGGTAATCAACGATATCTTCGTCAACGATAACTAACGACAATGTAATCAGTGATGTCTTCAGTCACTGATGGAAAGCCGTTAGCATCACTTAAAAAGTGTGTGTGTGTGTGTGTGTGTGTGTGTGTGTGTGTGTATATATATATATATATATATATATATATATATATATATATATATAGATATATATATATATATATATATATTTCGTTCATGATTTTTGAGTCGGGGTGGGTGGAGATTTAAAAAATCCTAATTTAAAAGCAACTCGGCCAATATGTGTCACAATTAGGGTATTCAGAAGTGATTAGCAGTTTAATGTATATTACTAACTGCACTCGGCCATATATTGTGTATGTTGTGAATAAACTTAGTAGATTCATAACTAATCCAAGCCATGATCATTGGAAGATTTTGGTAAGGGTTCTTAGGTATTTGAAGTATACATTAACCTATGGATTACACTTGACAAGATATCCTGCAGTATCGGAAGGATATTGTGATGCGAATTGGATATCCGACATGAAAGATTCCAAGTCCACTAGTGGTTATGTATTTACCCTAGGAGGAGCTGCTATCTCATGGAAATCGACAAAGCAAACATATATAACTCGATCAACAATGGAATTAGAGTTCATTTCTTTAGACAAAACTTGAGAAGAAGCAGAATATCTTTGTAACTTTTTGGAAGATGTTCCATGTTGGCCTAAGCCGATACTTGCAATTAGTATACATTGTGACAGTCAATCGACTATTGGAAGGGCTAGAAGCAGCACGTATAGTGGTAAGTCTAGAAATATACGACGTAGATACAATACCATTAAGCAACTGATCTCAAATGGTATCATCTCCATAGATTATGTGAAATCAAAGGAGAACGTTGCGGATCCACTTATGAAAGGCTTACCAAGAGATTAATTACGTTGTCTATCGAAAGGAATGAGATTAAAGCCTACTACGTTAGAATCCTTACAATGGTAACCCTACCTTGTTGACTGGAGATCCCCAGATCTTGAATCAAAGGGACAACTAAGTTAGGAGGATTCCACTAAGCACTCAGGAAATTATTTCCTAACTCATTCCTAAGATATTAAAGTGCTTTCTACAGAATGTTTGAGGTTAAGATACTCTTTTAATGATTCATATATCTTGATTAAGTCAAGTGGAGTAGGGCATAATACTCTTTATAGGATGTCACCTATATAAGTGTGAAGTACGGCCGCTTCAATGAGAATTATTCAAGGCTTAAATTCTCTAGACACTTCTAAAACTCAAGAGGGTTCAAGGCCAAAATGAACCAAGTCATGAGAACTATAAATGAAATAGGGAAGACATCTGTGTGAGTACTGTTGTCTTGGCTTATACTAAAGACTGAATGGTTCAAGACATCGCGTTCACCAATTAGCCGAGTAAGTCCGACAGTATTTCACTAAGGAAGGTTCAAAGCCGAAATCTACCTCGCCTGATGCAGTGTTTTTCCACTCCCTCTCTACAATGTATCATGTTTTTGCATTGCATATGCATGTTCGAATTTTCATTCATGTAGGGGATTGTTCGAATTTGGTTGTGAAAGATTGATATTTGGTTAAGTGATAAAAACGACTTTCGTGTCAATTTCGGCCAAATATTCGGACTTGATCCGATGGTCAAATTACAAATGTAAATAGACCAACTTGTTCTACTCGTCGAGTAGATCGTCGTGGTATATTTGGAATCTTAAACCAATTCTGGATAAATAAGAAATTACGGTCCAAAATTGGGAAGAAAATAGAGGAAACTGCTAGGAAAATTGATTAAGGTTGTTGCTAGCTTATTGCTGGGCTGTAGCTTGAGCGACAGGCCAGCAACAGGCTAGCGATGAAGTCACTATTTTTATCGCTCGAGCGAGGTGATGGTGATAGGCTAGCGACATTGAATGGTGCGACCTTTAGCAAGAGTTGTCAAGTTTCGGGCGCTGCACTTTATTCACAACCCATCATTCTCTATATAGAGGACCCCTGAACGTCCCTTTTGCATCCCATACCATATGTGCATTATGCATTCATAAAATATCTTGCAAAAACTCTCTCAAATTCATTCCAAAACCAATTTTCTTGTAGAGAGGAAATTCCATCACATTCGCCGTTGTCTTGTGGTTTGAAATGCTGCTACTACATGAATTGAATCCGTTGTATTTTGGGAGATAAGTGCCGACAACCGTGAGCACGTAGTGGAGCAATATTGTCTTAAGGAGAAAGTGTCATCACTTGCCTCGCATTATCATTTCCTACTTCTTCTTCTTATTATTTTTGGTTTCTTTTGTAGTTTTTATACTGCAGTTTTTCCAACCTCTTAAACATTGTGTTTTAACTACGCTTCTGCGGGTTAAAACTTTGTTTATTTGATCACATTAACAATCTTTTCTCGCTATCATATACACCCCGGTACAACAATTGGAAGAAGAAAAAAAACTCTATTTATTAAAAAAGGGGGTCTTGATATACTGAGAACTACTTTATTTGCACCAGTCCACATCAGGGTCCAGAACACAACTCAAGTATACAAATATGTCCACTACTAATCATTTATTGATTAAATAATTGTAGTTTTGTATGTTACCACTTTGAATATCATATATATTTGGATTTTCACAATAATTGAAAGGTAAACCGACTTTCTCTCATTATAGCACGTCTTGTTTTATAATCATTTTTATGATTTCATGCATGCTAAACATAGTAGGTTTGGCATACAACATTAGATAGAATTATAAATATAATGAACGAGATTTTAACTTAATTTTTAATAGAATTGGTAATATTTTTGTGCTCAGAATCATCTGCAAGCTTAATAAGATAGTACAAATTGAACAAATGGACATATTTGATAAAAATACCGAGCAAGGGAAACTGCACTAGTCAGAACCACGTCCATTAGTTCCTGGGGTCAATGTACTAGGTTAACATCTTAATAAAGTTGACCTTTTAAAATGGAAGCAAAAATCTTAACATGGTATCAGATACATTAAGTTTCAACGAGTAATTCAATCCGATTAAGACTTAAAAATGAGCATTCGGATTCCAAGATTTGTCTGCTTAAACGAGTTACAATCTTGTGGAAGCATTTTAAGGGATAAAATTCCATATCGAATAAAAATTAAAACATAGACCAATTTATAAAGGTTTGAACCATACTTATTAAAACCGTCAGATTATTTTGATAAAGATGTGCTTGACTAGATCAAAATCGGGTTTTTGACTGAATTAACCGGTGATTTACCCGACCTGGTTTACAAAAATTTTAGGTCCAAGAGAATTGAACCTTAGATCTCTAAGGAAAAACAATGAATTCCTCACCACTTGAGTAAGGTACTTAGTAGTACTTGTGTGCAATAAATTATATATATCTAATGAATCATTTATATTTTTTATAAAAATATTCTTTTAAAAAACTTTGGTCCAACCTTTTACATTATTTTATATACCTAAATAATTAGTGAAAAATAAATTAAAATTTTTAATTTTGCCCATAAAATTTTTTTATATTTTATATTTTTTTGTAAGTTTTTATACAATGACCCGCCGATTGAACCATCGAGTCAATGGTTGAATCACTAACCCATTGACCCGCTGCAATGTTCGGGTCGAGTCTGACAACTATGGTTTGAACTACTCATCTTAATAAGGTTGATATTTTAAGATGAAATTTCAAATCTTAACGGTTAGAAGCACGAACCAAGTCCAAAAAATTGCACTTTCTTTGAAAATGTATGAATATTTTATCTTCATTAGCAAGCATTCACTGTTTGTTTACACCAACATTACCTTCTTTTATACTTTCCTTTATGGGTTCAGTATAATAATCATTCAACTTTGTTAGTATAATCTCAATTACTTGACTTTGGCCCAAGAAAATAGTTTAGAAACCATAGACCTCGATTAAACATGTTGGTCTGATTTCTCATTAGTTTTAGTCAACCGAGCAGGATACTGAAGTTTTGATTTGAATGATTTATTGGAAAATTTTAGGTTAATGACAAAAAATTCAATTTACTATCAGCAAAACTATTTTTTACTTAAATGTCGAATAGTCCACCGTACATCTTCATACTAGATTCTTAATGCGCTAGTTGTAGTTGACTCAAAAAATGAAAAATCATTCAAAGGATTTAGTATTACACACTTTTGGCTGGCGGAGGAAAAACACAAGCAAAGTCGAGGTGAAGAAAAGATTGTGGAAAAGTGAAAGGAAAGTAAAGGGAGAGAAAGAGGAAAAAAATTGAAAGGGTGAGTTGTGTGATTTGGTCTGTGTAGAATTATGTGAAGAGAGTGAAGTGTGTGTAAAATTAATTCTTCCAATGTTGTAGATGTAACAAATTTGCGATTACCCTATTGGAAATGGTTATGTAGATGGAAAATCCACAGTGCATTATTTTTATCAGTCAACTTGGTAAGAATGCATGTATAATTACGCGTATTGAACGAGTTTTTGACAAAAGTCAGAAGAAGAAGAAAAGCCCGTCGGTTTCCTCCCCAGCTTTCCATTTTCCATGTCTGCATTCGGAGACTACAAAAGTTTTAATCCTATTCTAGATCTGAAACATCTATAGGTTCTTAAACTTTAATTCACAAAAAGAATAAAAAATCAAAAAGCTGTAACCAAAAAGCAATATTTTTGGGATGAGTAGAGACAACGGGGAAAGGTTGTGTTGGGTATTTTTTGTGATGCCCAAATAATCCTTGGACGATGATGAAAAATTGTGGCCCATTTAACTTTATAGGCTATAAGCTCGGGGATTGAAGAATGTTGAAATCCACACCACAAATGTTTGTAGCCCAAATCTATTTGGGTATTTAGAGGAAATCAGCCCATTGGGATAGATGCTTAATACCCAATTAAGGAAATAATATTTGAAGTGGAAACCCTATCTCTTATCTCCTTCACGATTTGAAACTCCTCATATCTCTTATCTTCCTCAAGCTTTGAAACTCTTTTCATTATCTTTAAACTCTATCTTGAAGAGATTTTCTTGGAATTCGTTTGTGATTTCTTGCCTGTAAAAAGGAGTCCTTAGTCCTCATTTGAAACTCACCAAAAATCATTCTTGCTTTGTGCTTAAGAAGAAGCAAAGAACGGTTCTATGCTTTGTGCTTAAAACTGTCATGCTTTGTGCTATTCCTGAAATTTGCCTTGGTGTGCCCTTTGAATTTTCTCCAGATTTGGTGTTGCCTTTGTGGTGGTGGATCAGATTTTCTGAGCTTAATAAAAGGGGAATTCGTCGTTCTTATTGTTCTTCATTTTTTAGTTTTCTAATTTGATTTCCTTTATTACTTAATTCCTTAACTTACTTGCTTGATTTGTTAAATTGTAGGTGAAATTGGAATCACAACTTGGTATCAGAGCTTGGTGGGAAATCAGAACTGAAGCAAAAAAATGCAGAAGCAGAAATTGGAAGGACATTGAATTTTTCAAAAAATTGGACCTGTAAATCCAATTTCCAGACGGATGGTTTACCTGAAGAAGAAACGGAGGCCAGATTCGGACTCAGTAGGTGGAGGAGAAGCTGACTGGACGGCGCATGGTGGTCAGAGGCTGCGAGTGCGGCGACGCATGGGCAATCCGGCGGCGAGGCGTGGAGCAGAATTCGGCGAAGGTTTCTTCAGGCAAAATTTGTATTTTGATATTTCTAACCTTCGTGTGTTGTTAGTTTTTCATTTCAGGTACTGCAGCAAAAGTTGGACAATTTTACCCTTGGTAGGTCAAACGTCGGAATTGCTATATACATTTACTGAATTACTTTTGGCCATTGTGGCCTAAAGTAGTAATTTCGCATCTCTCGTAAATTAAGGGCTCAAAAAGATCCGCACTGGTAAATTGGCTGAAATCTTTACATTATCGCACTAGCAGATCATCGTGTGGAGTGATCATTAGGATTGGGGATTGCCATTGCTTATTGGTAGATCTATGATTATTTGCCATTATCTGTTTAACTTCTAAGTGAAATTACTTATTTATCGTTATTTATTTAATTATTTGTTGAACGTTGTTATCTCATATTATCTTAGACTTATACCCGTACTCCTATTCTAGTTTCTTCCCTTGACCTGAGAACACGATTCTCACGGAATCCTGGGATTCTAGAATAGCGTATTATTGTGAAACCATAGGAATCTTGCTACTCTGTGTAATCTGTGTGACCTGTGACTTTTACATACCGTTTGTGTCTGTGCATTTTTTGGTAAGATGTCAACACATTACTTTGAGTTAGGTGTCTTTAATGGAAAATGAGATTTTTCAATTTGACAACAAAAAATGAAATGTATTCTTATTCAACAAAAAGTCTCCAAAGCTATTGATGTTTCTTTTCTTGCAAACTTGACCGCTCATGAAAAAGAAAATTTGGATGAATTGACTTATATTTCTATCATTTTACATTTGTTTGACGATGTATTAAGAAAAGTCGGAAAATTAAAAACAGCTCAAGAACTTTGAGAAAAATTGGAGGAACTTTATGTAACGTCCCGAGTTCCGTGAACCCAGAGTGCCACATCATCCTCATTTGTCTTGAATTAACTAAAAAGATTCGCGGAAAATAACTAAATTTTAAACTTCACATGTATAATTGTAAAACTTCGTCGGCAACAAAACTCATTTGATTAATTTAAGAAAATTGATTAAACTTTAAATCTTATGTTTTTGAAATAACTGAAATGACAAGTATGTTAATAACGTTCAAATGCGTAAATTTCAAAGTAAATAATTTCATCCACTAAATCGTTGCCACCACTGCCCATCAAACCCAATCGTCTCCAAAATCTGCAAATGTTGTTAAAATAACGGAATGAGTATTTCGAAAAAATACTCAGTAAACTCATCGCCAATAATAAATTTACAGAATAATTGAACACGTAATCATGCAATTTATACTGTGACATCATCATCATAAGCTCATTCTCTTTAAAAAAAATCATAGGCTCTTTAAAATCGAAGGGTGTGGGTAGTCTAGTCTCATGCATTTAAACATATAAGTTATGCATAACATTCTCATCTTATCTCATATGAGATACTCGTCTTTTCTCATGCATTAAAGTATATAAGTTATGACAAGCATAATAACATCATATATCTCATAAGAAATATTCTCATCTTATTCATTAAAGCATAGAAATCACGTAAATTCACATAATACATACAATTATAATTTAAACTAATTAATGGTGGCAAGTCTACCTCAAATTATCTCAAGTCATGTAAAAAGTGGAGCGGGGAATAACCTCAATCTCCTAATCATCTATATGTTTCATCTAGCCAAAATAGAAAATAAGTTTTGAATTAACATTCCAAAATTTAAAGTTTTAAATCGAAAAAATAAAGTTTAGGGACTTAATTGGATATATGTTAAAATTGAAATTTGACAAGTCTAAGGACTGAAAATAATATTTTCAAAATAGTGGGCTAATTGTGGGAAACAAGAACTCCCGGGACTGATTTACTAATTATTGAAACTTTGGGATTGAAATAAATAACTTAGAATGATATAAAATAAAGTTTAGGGGCTTAATTGGAAATTTATGAAACTGAAATTGAAAAATTTAAGAATTGAAAATAATATTTTCTAAATTAGAGGACTGACTGAGGGAAAACAAGAACTCCAGGGACTGCTTTATTCTTAATTGAAAATTTGGGACTGCAATAAACAACTTTTAAAACTTAGGGCTTAAGGGGCAATTTCCAAAAAAAAAAAACAAAATATATCTCACACACTCCCTCTCTTCCATTTCGAACAAGAGAGGAGAGAGAGTGCGACGGGAAGGGACTCCGTTCAACCGCCAGTCAGACGGTCGGCGTCGGCGCCACCGTCGCGTGGTGGCGCTAGTGTGTGGGTGGAGGCGACGGGGATTTTGAGGCACGACTCAAGGTTAAAATGAGGCTTGGAGGTTCGATTTTCATTTGGGCTTCTTGGCGTAATCCGGTTGAAAAATGGGTTGGGGACTACGGTAAGTTTATGGGTATTGTATTTTCTTGGTTTTTGTGGATGTTGGGTGTTGATCTTGAGGTGTAGGGGCTGTCGATTTTGGGGTGGTGTGTGTGCGTTCGTGTGGGGTTGCAGACAGTGGCTGTGGTGGGGCCTTTGGGGTGAAGGAGTTGGCATTGGAGGCTTGAATGGGTGGCTGGAATGTGGATTAGATAGCTGTTTGGTGTTGATGGCTCGAAGTTGGGTTTCAGCTAGGACTTGCAGTCGGTTGGCTGGGGTGTTGTTGGTTGTAATCGGTGATGGTAGGGGGAAATTGCAGGTGAGTTTTGGTGTTGTTGGTTGCTCGGTGATGGTGGGGGAAATTGGGTTTTGGTTGGATTGGTGGTTTGACAGTGTCGTGAGTTGGTGATTGAATTTGCAGTGTCGTGAGTTTTTGGTGTTGTTGGTGCTAGAAATTGATGTTCTAACATTAACATGAGTTTCCAAATTTGATGTTGTTGGTGCTAGAAATTGATTCTAGCATCAACATGAGTTTCCAAATGTGAGGAAGATGAAGATTCTTACCCCTTTGGCTTAGCTGCCTGAATAGTGAGTAGGAGAGGGAAAACGAGTTGTTATATGAACAGTAGAAATTTAGAGCACAAATTTCTAGGAATTAATTGGGCCAAGAAGTTGGGCTACAAGGTTTTCCTTAATTGGGCTTGAGTGGATTGGACTAAAAATAAAGATTTGGACTAACATAATTGGACTTTAAAATGATAAAGGATTGGATACTTTAAAATGATAAGGGATTGGACTTGACTTGAATAGTTTTAAATTGATTTTACAACGGCTAGACGAGCACGTTTTACCTTTAAAATTTGGGGTTAAAGTTTAGCGACACGTTTTTCGAGATAATAATTTTATATTATTTAAAATTTCTCGATCGCTACACTTTATGTGTCAAAGTCCACTCCAAACAAACTTTTTCTACTTGAAAGCTTTTTTAGCTTTATAATCGATTCTTCTAAAGATATGGATGACAATTTAGATGTTTTCAATAAACTCCTACAAGATATCACTAACTGTGGTGAAAAAGTATATGAAAAATATAAGGCTGTCATTTTATTAAATGCTATCTCTGACACTTATAGAGAAATTAAAAATGCTGTTAAAAATATAGGAGAGATACTTTAACCCCAGAAATTGTCATAGACTCGTTAAGAAGTAAAGATATGAAAATGTGAGCCGAAAGAGTTGAGAGAAAAAGTGGAGAGGTTCATATGATGAGAGGAAGGTCTCAATCTAGAACTCGTGATAACCAAAGTGGATACGCATCTGGTAGTAAAAAGAAAACTAGAAGTCTATCTAGGTTAAAAGGTAAATTAAAAGGTAGAAAATGCTATGGGTACGGTAAAACTGGACATTTTATTAAGGACTATTATATTGAGAAAAACAAACAAAAGGTTTACGATGAGGCTAATGTTGTTACTTCTTCTGATGAATGCTGTGAAGTCTATGTGTTATTAAACTTTGAACCTACTGAAATAAATCTGACTGTGAAATCACATCTGCATAAATGGACATTTGATTCGGTGCATCTTTCCATGTTTCATCATATAAACACTGGTTTGAAAATTTACAAGAATTTGAAAGTGGTCATGCTATTTTGCGTAATAATGAAGCATATAAAATTGCTGGAATTAGTGATATCACGTTAAAATTTGACACTGATTGTGTGCTTAAATTATTTGGAGTCAAATATATTCCTGAAATGGCTAAGTATCTTATTTCGGTATGAACATTAGAAACTGATAGTTTTACTGGTAGAATTGGAAATAACATGCTTAAGATGATAAAGGGTGCTCTTGTCACATGTAAATGATCTAAAAGAAACGGTATTTATGTGACTACTGCTAAAATTATTAATTCATTTTCCTCTATAAATTTGACAAACACGGATGATACCCACAAGTGGCACAATAGATTAGTTCATATAAGTATTAAAGGACTTACACTACTAAATGATAAAGGTGTATTTGGAAAAGACTGTGCGTCTAATATGTCTTTCTGTGATCACTGTGTGTTTGGTAAACATCATAAATTATCTTTCTCATTTGGTGTACAGAAAAGTAATAAAGTTTTGGATTATATTCATACTGATTTGTGGGGGCCTGCTACTAACCCTACAATGGGTGGTAATAGATATTTTTTGTCCATAATTGATGATTATTCTCGCAAGGTATGGGTTTATTTGTTAAAAGATAAAATTGAAACCTTCAAAAATTTCAAAACATGGAAATTACAAGTTGAAACTCAAACATGCAAAAAGATAAAATATCTAAGAATTGATAATGGCCTTGAATTCTGTAATAATGATTTTGATGATATGTGTGAAAAATGTGGAATTACTAGACATAAAACCGTTCCTTATACACCTCAACAAAAAAGGGTGGCTAAACGTATGAATCGTACTTGATAAAGTTAGATGTATGACGTTGAGTTCTGGCATTCCTAAATCTTTTTGGGGTGAAGCTGTTATGACTGCGTGTTATCTGATTAACTTGAGACCTTCTACTGCATTAAATGGTGATACTACGTATGAAAAATGGTATGGTAAATGTGCTCACTATACTGTGCTAAAACTTTTAGCTATGCTGCTTTCTCTCATTAAAATGAGGGAAAATTGAAACCTAGAGTTAGGAAATGTCTTAGGATACCTTGGAGGAGTTAAAGGGAATAGGCTTTGGGATAGAAGTCAAACTGGAGTTAAGATCATCATAAGTTGTGATGTTACATTTAATGAATCTGAAATGCCGTGTCTAAAATCAGAGAGTGAAACATTGAGAGAAAAACAGCAAGAAAACACTAATGACGAATCCCAAGTGGATTTAAGGCATTTGAGTGTTCAAAACCCCACCACCTCAATTAAGGTAGAGCATCAAAAGCCTGAATTAAGAGACAATCAGAATGAAAATAGAGAGAGAGAGAGAGAGAGAGAGAGAGAGAGAGAGAGAGAGAGAGAGAGAGAGAGAGAGAGAGAGAGAGACGAGGTTATAGATGAATATCAAAAAGAGCATAACTCTTTGTCTGATTACCGGTTAGCTAGAAACAGAGTTAAGAGAACACATAGGGTGCCTCAAAGGTTAGAGTTTGATTTTGAACTTGCTTATGCTAGTTATGAAGAACTAGTTGATAGGGAACCAAACACGTATGAAGAAGCCTTGAGGAGTAAACAATCTGAGGATTGGGTGAAAGCGATGAAAGAAAAAATTAATTCTCTCGATAAAAATCAAATATGGGAGTTAGTCCCAAGACCCAAGACCGAAAGACAAGTCTATCGTTGGGTGTAAATGAGTTTTTAGAATTAAGGAGAGAATCACCAAAGGTGAGGCTTTAAGGTTTAAGGCTAGACTTGTGGCCAAAGGTTACACACAAAAGGAAGGGATATATTACAATGAAATCTTTTCTCCAGTTGTTAAGTATACCACTATTAGGACTATGCTTACATTCGTTGCACATTTTAATTGGAAACTTGGACAACCTGATGTTAAAACTGCTTTTCTCCTTGGTGAACTTGATGAAAAGATATTTATGGATCAACCTAAGGGTTTTGAGAATAAACAAAAACTTGATCATGTGTGTTTTCTTAAACGTTCTTTGTATGACCTAAAACAATCTCCTAGATAGTGATACAAACGTTTTGATTCGTTTGTTCAAACAATTGGTTTTAAAATGAGTAAATTTGATCATTGCTTATACTATCAAAGTGATGCTAATGATAATAACTGTGTGTTTTTGTTGCTATACGTGGATGATATGCTTTTGATTGGTCCCAACTTGAAATTGTTAAGTGATATAAAAACTACTTTGAATAATGAATTTGATATGAAAGATCTAGGTAATGCTAAAAGAATCTTAGGCATGGAAATTCAAAGAGATAGGTCTAATTCATTTTTGTTTTTACATCAGACTTCATATATCATGAAAATTTTGAGAAAATTTGTCATGAATGAATGTATAATGAGCAAATTGACCGGGTCCAAGCCCACACACCAAGCCCAAGCGAGGTTCCAACCCAAAACCATTTGGCAATGGGTGGAATAGCTCACTTAAGTTATATGGCGGATTTCTTTTCTTCTCCCAACCGATGTGGGACTTCTTGTTTGTTCCCAACAGGTTGGTTGTAGCCGTTTTATGGAATGAAGAGTTTCGAGAACTTACCCGTGCCCCCTTAAGTTTTAGTTCTATTTCTTCGGATCTCAATTCCAGGTTGAGTTTCAGTTCTCCTCCTCACGAGCATGGGCCTGTCTTGCACTGACAAGTTACATCTATTTTACTTTTGTGTGTTATAATGAATCAATTAGGACTCTATTGTGTCTTCTTTTCAGGCAAGATTTATCACTGGATTATGATCGGTGTTTCCTTGTGCTTGTTTATACGATGCTTTAAAAAAATAAGATCTGTCAAAGATTTAGCACAATCTTATTAAGAAAGTGAAGAATACTTATGTGAACTAACTTCGAATTGATGATTCATTACAGAGAGGACATGACCATATTTGTAGAAGATTTAGGTTCCTACTAACTATCAAACTGAATTGATTGGTTGAAAGCTAAGCTAACGGATGTAAATAACTATCCGCTACAAATTCCTTGAACAAAAGTTTTAATGATGCAAGTTGTTTCGCGCGGGTAGTCGCTAACAATTAAAAAGAAATTCAGACGATTGTGTAAGAGACAAATTTCTTGAGACAAAATTCCAAAAAGGGGTACTTTATTGATGAGAGTTACAATTGGAACTAAACAGAATGCTTCTAAGGAGCGCAAGCACACGAGTACTGAAAGAAGGCTAATTTAAAGTTAATCTAAGAAATTAAAATTACATATTCTCTATTTGAGAGTGTTTGATTCGGGGTCTTTTCCTCTATGTCTATTCTTTCCTTTTATACTCCCATGACGACTTCTGCGTGACAAATCGCTTGGAAACTGCTACCCATTTTCTTCGTGGTGCCAATTTGTCGTGGAACTGCCATCTCTAACTGCTGCCATTACTTTTCGTTGTTCAACTGCTTTCAAAGAGGTTTCTTAAATCGTGGAATGTGATAATTAGCTCGATAACTGTCTCAGTAACTGCTATTCTGGATGACCACAATATCTCACATATTAGGATTCTAGGCGACTCGAAGGTTTGATCGAAAACAAGGCTATCGCGCTGAGCGACAGTGAGACACTCTATTCGTTTGGGTGACATGGGGGCTTAGGCGATGATGTTACTGTATTCGTGGGCTCCTTCTGCACTTACCAACAACCTCATTTGGGCATTTGTCCTAGGCCTCCAGTTGGGTTTCACTCTTTGGGCTATCCAATTTGAACTGTATTTTTAGTGTGTCAACAATTACCCCCCAATATGGCAAATTTAATACCAAATATTAACTTATGCCATATTCACCTTGTATTTCCTAGGTAATATTTGAAATTCTCAAGAATTTCAATCATCGTTTCTTTTTTCAGTTTTAAAAGGTGCAACGTTACAAACCCTTATAAACCCAAAAGATGCGCCATTTCTTCGCCACATTGGTCTTCTTGTGCGACCATTCCAGCTATTGATTCTTGGTCGGTCGATATATATACTTTCATTGGACGTCCTTAGATTGGTGACACCAGCACTGGTGGATTTGATAAATATGTCTTTAGACTTTTGAAAGCCTTTTGATGCTCTTCCTTCTAGACGAATTCGTCTTGATTTTTCAACTTTAAAAATGGCAAAAAAAAACTTTAGTTCGCCCTGCACAGTTAGAAATAAAGCGTCTTAAAAAGTTTACTTGGCCTAAAAATCTTTGCAATTCCTTTTTATTGTTAGGAGGTTTGGCCTCTTTAATGGCCTTCGCTTTATTTTTGTCAAGTTTAATTCCCCTATTGTGAACTAGAAAACCAAGGAAATTTCCTGTATTAACACCAAATGCACATTTCAAGGGATTCAATTTTAATTTATACTGCCTCATGTGCTCAAATGAACATCTCAATTGTTCAAAATGATCTTATTCTTTACTAAATTTGACCACTATATCATCTACATACACCTCCACAAACTTGCCTATCATGTCGTGAAAAATCAAGTTCATTGCCCTTTGATATGTCGCTTCTACATTTTTCAGGCCGAAAGGCATAACCACCCATTCAAAACATCCTAAATATTCAGGGCATCTAAAGGCAGTTTTGTGTATATCATCTTCAACTATATAAATTTGATTATACCCTGAATACCCGTCCATGAAGGAATATATTACGTGCCCGATAGTTGAATCTACTGTAGGCATAGGGTATTCATTTTTCAGTATGGCCAAGTTCAGATTTCTAAAGTTTATGCACACCCTAAGCTTACCATTCTGTTTTAGTACTGGCACAATATTGGACAACCACTCAACGTATCTGGCCGTTCTAATAAAACTTGCTTTTAATAATCACTCTATTTCTTTCTTTATCTCGGGAAGTACATTAGGAGCAAACCGCTTAGGGGGTTGTTTATGAGATTTGAAACTTGACTTGGTTGGTAATCTATGTTCTACCAAATTTCTATCTAAACCAGGCATATGTTCATATTCCCAAGAAAAATAATCTTTGTATTCTCTTAATAAAGCGATTAATTTATCACTAATCTCTTGATTGAGTATCTGGCGGATGAATATTGGGCGATCTTCCCCTTCATTGCCAATATTCAGTTTGACCAGAAGGTCTTGTGCTTGAGCATATCCAGGCTTAGTGATCCTCATTACTTCATCATCAATGTCTCTTACAGACACTTCTTCTTCTAAACAGTCCAGTTTGTTGACTTCTCGGCCGATACTTTGCTCCAACTCGAACACTGCCAATTTGTCTCCCAACGCTTTCAAAGCTACTTCCTCTTTCGTCTTATCTTTGCATTTTTTGTTGAAAGCCATTAACTTGGCTTTGAAGGCCTGAATATCGACCGTTTGCCTTTGTTGCTTATTTCTCATTTAGAACTCTTTGATTACTTTCTTGCCAATTACTGGCTCCTCCAGGGCCACTATGTTTGGCCTCATTTGACTGAACATATCGGTGAGCTCGTCTACTGAAAATAGCTCTTCGCTCTGTGCAACAATCTGAGTTTCTTCTCCATTTTGGACTACTCCTATAGGTCCATAATTTCCTCGTACATGAACATTTCTATGGAGTTTACTTCTGGGACAAAAGGCATGTGATCTGCTTGCACTACTTCTACTTCTACTTCGCCCTTATAATTGCAGAAAACCAAGTATTGATGAAGTGATGAATGTATGCAGCGACTCCCATGTATCCAATCTCTTCCTAATAACACATTGTAACTGGTAGGACCATCTATCACAAAAAAGACCGTGGTCCTAGTAGTTGTCCCAACAGTTATGTCTAATGGCATAACCCCTTTAGCTGAAGTTGCTCCTCCATTGAAACTCGTAAGGATGACTTCTGTTGGAATCATATCACCCTCTGTTTTTGCAACTTTCCTCATCATCCTAGATGGGATGGTGTTTATAGCTGCTCCATTATCAATGAGTACTTTCACCACAGGTATGCCGTTAACTAGAGCCTTAACATATAGTGGCCTCAAGTGTTTGGTCAATTTCATGGCTGGCCTTCTGAAAATGACCTTTTCGGCAGCGTCTATCTCCACTTCTTGCTTGTTTTCTGTTGAACTATCCTTTTGTGATAAGTCAACATGCAGTATGTCGCACTGAACTTCTGCTTCTCGAGCTTCCTTTCTACTACATTCCAGAGCTTCTTTTTCAATTACCCAACCGGTGGGAGGGGGCAATATTCATGGAGGTGATCCGTACAGCATATAACAATCGAAAGAATGCCCAGATGGTTCCCCCCATACTTTCTTTCTTTGGAGTTTAATTACGTTTCTACAAATTAAATTTGAATATTTTCTTTGTCTTAACAACCATTTACATATATACCGCACCAACAGATTATACTTTTTTTTTTGTTTTTTTGAGTTTTGCAAAATTATTATCATTATTTGAGGACATGTTAATTCAAATTTTATATATATATATATATATATATATATATATATATATATATATATATATATATATATATATTACTGTTCCAAAATTTATAATTTCTACAAAATGAGGCCAAACAATAGCTTAAATTCAAAATTATGGATGTCAAAAAAATTCGACAAACTCGATACCTGTGGGGTTCCGCCCCGAACAAGGCGGAGATTACCCGCTTAATCGGGTATTCGGGGTGGGGATGCCCCGCCCCATTTAATATATATATATTTTAAAATTTAATACTTTAAATGAAGAAATTCACGAAATTTCATTAGTTCTAATAGAAAATGACAACTAAAATTATCTAAAAAATATGACAAACAATAAAAGCCTAAGTTTATCAAATATATTTGAATAATTGAACTTTTAAAAATAAGTAAAGATTAAAAAATATATTTTTTTTTCTTAGTATAATGAATAAGGGCAATAAAATGAATTATCAAAAACTTAAAAAAAAAAAAAAAAATTGAACAGGGTAGTAAATCGGGCAAGGGCCTCGGCCTGTCCCGCCCCTCCTTAAATGGGTAACGGGTTAGATAAAAAAATTATTTATAATTTAAATTGATTATAAACATTTCGGAAACATAATTTAAATTCAAAACCCACATCTAGAATCTAATTTCTAGAGTAGGACCAATACCAAAATTCATGTAATGTAATCTTAGAAATATCTCCGAAACATATACTTTGTATTCAAAATTCACTCGCGAATCTAATTTTTAGAGTAGGATCATTACCAAAGTTTTTGTCGTGTAATCTCATATGGAAATGACATAAAGAAATTCATGGTCTTGTACTTTGTCGAACGTGTCAATTATATAGCATTATTTTCAGCTAGTTCACACCTCGAAAACAAAATCTAAGAAAAGGATTATTTGGAACTTATAAGGATTCAACTCCCACTTAGCAAAAAACAAACACGTCACTACGTGGCTCATGTTTTACAACTGTCATACGTGTACCTCAACTGAAGTCAACAGTATGCAATCCAAACAAATCCGTATTAATTTACTTGTACACAAGAGGTTGACAATCTCTCACATGCGTGCGGAATCCGCATATTTAAAAAATTCAGAAAAAAAAAAAAGTGAACCCCTCATGTGAGGTTGATTATGTACAAAAGCATGGTTCAACAAATTCAAATATCCTAGATTCTGAACGCCAAGTGTCTCTCTACCCTTCAAGAAGTTCTTTCCCCGTTAAGTTAATTTAGATCACCGAATTTATATAATCAAGCATTATTTGTGAAGAAGCAGTGATGGTGGCCGAAGTGGTGGTGGTTGCAGCAGATAAAAAACGGATACTTGGAGAAGATGAAATCAATTGAATTTATTAATAATCAAAAGTTAATTACAGAGACCCATTATACTCCTATTTATACACAAAGATTAATGCAAGAGATGGCCAACAGAATACCCTAACTAATTGTACAATGAAGATATTGGATCCCTTGAAGAATGGATGGTGGAGCAGCTGGAGGGAATCCGTTTGGAGTGATGGTACTGTAGCATTGTCTTACCTCCATTTTCTGTTAAGATGAAGTCGCTATTTGGAGTGTTACGTTTTTCCTTTATCTTGCCCGTTTTCTTCTTTAGTCCTCGTTCTTTCATTCTGTGCATTTAAGTCCATGGGATCATTTTTTCTAACAGCCCCCGTCAAGCTGGAGATAGTTTCAACAGCTCCAAGCTTGCTCCGTAGGTACAGATGCCTAGAGTTCAACAGTGGTTTAGTTAGGATGTCTGCAACTTGATCGGCGGTTGGAATATAGCTGATTATAAGTTGTTTTGCCAGCACCCTATCGCGAACAAAATGCACATCAAGTTCTATATGCTTAGTTCGTGCGTGATAGACAGGATTTGAGGCAAGAACACTCGCCCCTAGGTTATCACACCAGATTCTGGGAAGCTCCGTTTGGGTGATGCTGAGTTCTTGCAGTAACGATTGAGTCCAAACAATTTCTGCAGTGGTGTGAGCTAACGTCCTGTATTCAGCCTCAGTACTGGACCTTGCCACAACCTGCTGTTTCTTCAAGCACCATGAGATTAAGTTTCCTCCAAGGTACAAGCAATATCCCACCGTGGACTTCCTGTCATCTGGACATGATGCCCAGTCTGCATCACCATAAGCAATAATATTGAGATCCTCTGTTTCCTGGATTCTCAGACCAATTTCAAGGGTTCCTTTGATATATCTAAACAGTCGTTTCAGCAGTTTCCAGTGTGCATCAGTAGGACTTTGAAGATATTGACTTATTCTATTCACTGCGAAAGTGATATCTGGCCTGGTATGTGTTAGATACTGAAGAGCCCCCACAGCACTTCTGAAGAGAGTTGGATTTTCTAAGCATTTTCCTTCATTTTTGGCAACCAGTTTACCAGCTGCCATTGGTGTAACACTTGGTTTTAAATTCTCAAAGCCAAACTTTCTCAGAATATCAATAGCATAGTTTCTTTGTGATAAATGTATGCCCATCTCATCTCTGCAGAATTCAATACCCAGGAATTTGCTCAGAGTACCCAGGTCTTTTAATGCAAAAGTGGTGTTTAACTTTTCAATTAACTTATGTACTTTGGTATTGCAACTTCCAGTTATCATAATATCGTCCACATAAACTAGCAGATAAATCATAAGGTCCTGAGTCACCTGATAGAAGACAGAGTTATCAGCCTTTGATTGCATAAGTCCCCAGTTCAGCAGTGTTTCCTTCAATGTATCATGCCAGGCTCTGGGAGCCTGCTTAAGCCCGTATAACGCCTTGCTGAGTTTGCATACATAGGATGGGTTATCTTGATCAATGAAGCCTTGAGGTTGTTCCATAAACACTACTTCTTCTAGTTTCCCATTAAGGAAGGCATTGTTGATATCTATTTGCCTTATTTCCCATCCTTTTGAAACAGCAATTGTAAGAATAATCTTCAGAGTTGATGCCTTGGCTACTGGACTGAATGTTTCGTAATAGTCGATGCCTGGCGTTTGCAAGAAACCTTTTGCCACTAGCCTGGCTTTATGCCTCTGAATCTTTCCATTTGTATCATGTTTCAACTTGTATACCCATTTACAGCCTATTATCTTCATCTTATGATCTGCAGGAACCAAATCCCATGTATTATTTCTAATCAAGGCTTCATACTCTTCCTTCATAGCTTGGCACCATTTCTCACTTTTCAAGGCTTCATGAATACTGACAGGTTCAGTATCATCAACTGAACTTGTAATCACTTCAGCAAAATATTTTGGTTTGAAAATTCCTGCTTTGGATTTGGTCATCATAGGATGTTCTGTCAACACTTCCTTTTCTCTAGTCCCACCATCACGTTCTGAAGACTCAGCCTGGAAATCAACTAGTACATCATTTTGTTCTGTTTCCCGTAATTGTTGGTTACCAGGTTCTTCACTATTTTCAGTTAGTCTCTCACCATCATTTTCAGCAAGGTGCTCTTGTGTAGGTTGTTCTGGAAAATGCATTGTATCAGTTGATTCTGAGATTCTTCTGTAAGAGTTCAATTCAGGTGAAATTGTGGGTGATTTATAGGAACTGACTTGATAAGGTAGATAGCTAAAGTTTGTAGGGAAATGTCTGTCTAGGGATTTTTTGTTGAGAAAGCCATTTTTGAAGGGAAATGATTTTTCATTGAAGATGACGTGTCTTGACACATAGATTTTTCCACTGGGACTTTAGCATTTGAACCCTTTGTGTGATATGCTAGGTCCTAGATAGACGCATTTCTGAGAATGAAAATCAAACTTGTGCCTTTGATATGGTCTAAGACATGGGTAGCATGAACATCCAAACACTTTCAATATCTGATGATCAGTGTTATGTCTAAATAAAAGTTCATGTGGTGACTTATGTTGAAGGGTGGAACTGGGCATTCTATTTATGAGAAAGGTTGCAGTTAGGAAGGCTTCCCACCAATAGTAAAGAGGCATACAAGCTTGAGATAACAGGGTCAAACCAGTCTCAGTGATGTGTCTATGTTTTCTCTCGGCCCTTCCATTTTGAGCGGATGTGTGAGGGCAGGAATATCTTAATTGAATCCCTGATTCTATAGCTAGTTTTTCAAGGCTTTTGTATTCCCCTCCCATATCAGATTGAATGGTTTTGATTTTTCTTTCAAACTGATTTTCAACAAGTTTTTTGAATTGTGTAAAGTAATAAATTACTTCAGACTTATGTTTTAGAGGATAAATCCAAGTGTACCTAGTGCAATCATCTACAAAGAGAACATAATACTTAAATCCAGAAGTGGAATTGACAGGGGCTGGTCCCCAGACATCGGTATGAATTAAGTCAAGTGGCATTTTTGCATGAGATGTAGATAATTTAAAAGGTAAGGCATGTGACTTACCAGACTGACATGCTTCACAAAAGGGAATTTTTTTATTGCTGATAGTTCTGAGTTTATTACAGGATTTTAAGAACTGAAGTAGTACAGGAGTAGGGGGATGTCCTAGTCTCCTATGCCAGATTTCAGCCTGTGCTTCTAAGGCACTATTTCTAGTAGAATTTGCTGGTTCAGACAAGCTAGTGCAAAAACTGAACTGAGGTTTGTTTCGGTGGTGACTGATGGAGCTTGGTTTGTGAGTACTTGTGTGATGACTGGGTAGATTCAACTGATACAATCCATCTTCAAGCTTCCCCTGCACTAGGGCCTTCCTTGTTGATAGGTCCTTCACAACACAAGAGTTAAGGTAGAATTCAACAGATACATTGTTATCAGTAGTGAGCTTAGAGACACTAATAAGGTTCTTTCTTATTTTAGGAACATGCAGCAGTTTTTTCAGAATAAGTGTCTTCCCAGTTTCAACATGAAAGGTCTTTAAGCCGATATGAGAAATTTTCAATGAGTTTCCATTACCAACTATCATTTTTTCCTTACCTCCATATTCTCTTGCTTCAGTAACATTCTCCTTGTCAGTGGTTACATGATGGCTAGCTCCAGAGTCAGCATACCAGGCTTGGTCATCTGCTGAGCTTGGGTTTGCAATGTAGGCAGATGGGCGAGTATTGGAGATCTGATCACTTGGCCTTTTTCCCATAAATTTTTCATCAAATCTGTTGTAGCACCATGCAGCAGTGTGGTTATTCATGCCACATATCTGGCAAGGATTCCTCGTTTCATTTGATCTTCCAAATCTTCCTCTACCTCTGTTTCTTCCTCTGAGATTTGATCCTCTATTACTTCTGATTCCTCTTCCATTGTAGGAGTTAGAACTGTAAGAGTTGCCTTGAGCAAGATTGATTGAGCCAAGGTTATTTCTAACTTGATTTAGATACTCTAATCTGCTTTCAAATGTCATTAGTGTGGAGGACAACTCATGCCAGGATATCTGATCTTTGCGGTTAATTTGCACTACAATTGGGGTGTACTCCTCATCAAGTCCAGCCAGGACTTGGGTTATAAGATCAGTGTGCTCTATCTTCTTCCCAGCTATTTCAAGATTATCAGCAAGCTGTTTAACAGTGCTGAGATAATAGTCCATAGACATGGCTCCCTTTCTCATTCTCTGTAATTCTAATGTGAGGAAGGTCACTCTAGACCTATTGAGAATACCATAATTCTCATTTATGGCTTTCCAAAGCTCCCTTGAGTTGTTGCACCCCATCACACGCATCACGATTTCAGATGTCATTGAGGAATATAGCCAACCCATTAGAAGCTGATCAATAGACATCCACCTAGAATACTCGGAGTTAGGCAGTGACCTAACCGTGACTCCACTTTCAGTTGTGACTTGGATGTCAATAGTTTGAGGAGGACACTCATTGGTGCCTAACAAATATCCTTCTAACCCATGGCCCCTCACAATTGGCATTATGACATTTTTCCAAAGCAGAAAATTATCTCTGTCAAGCTTGACAAAAGCTGCTTGGGTCAGATTCATTCCAAAGGGGGTAAAATTGTTCCCAAGACCTGAGGGTTGATTTGGCGAGTTGAGGTTGGTAGTTTCTGGGTTTGTGGAGCTTGAATCTGAGGTAGGAGGTAAGATATTAGCCATGGGTAGAGGCTCTGATACCAAGATAAAAAACGGATACTTGGAGAAGATGAAATCAATTGAATTTATTAATAATCAAAAGTTAATTACAGAGACCCATTATACTCCTATTTATACACAAAGATTAATGCAAGAGATGGCCAACAGAATACCCTAACTAATTGTGCAATGAAGATATTGGATCCCTTGAAGAATGGATGGTGGAGCAGCTGGAGGGAATCCGTTTGGAGTGATGGTACTGTAGCACCGTCTTACCTCCATTTTCTGTTAAGATGAAGTCGCTATTTGGAGTGTTACGTTTTTCCTTTATCTTGCCCGTTTTCTTCTTTAGTCCTCGTTCTTTCATTCTGTGCATTTAAGTCCATGGGATCATTTTTTCTAACAGCAGCAGAGAAAAAGGCAAGGTCTACGGTGGTGGTGAAGCCCAAGAATGGTCTACGATGGTGGTGAAAAAAACTGTCAGCTGTTGCATGCTTCTTTGGAACTTAAAAGGATTCAACTCCCACGTAGCAAAAAACAAACACATCACTACCTGGCTTATGTTTTACAACTGTCAATCTGTCATACGTGTAGCTCAACTGAAGTCACAGTATGTAATCCAAACAGATCCAAACAAATCCAAATATCCTAGATTCTGTCGAAGGCCACGTGTCTCTCTACCCTTCAAGAAGTTCCTTCCCCGTTAAGCTACTTTAGATCACCGAATTTATATAATCAAGCGTTATTAGTGTTGAAGAAAAAAGAGTGAAGAAGCAGTGATGGTGGCCGAAGTGGTGGTGGTTGCAGTAGAGAAAAAGGCAAGGTCTACGGTGGTGGCGCAGCCAGTGTTCAAGCCCAAGAAAGGAAGTGTTTTTCCGGCAAAGAGGAGGTTGGTGAAGAAAATGGTGTTCGATTTCATTTTTGATTCCATTTTCAGTTGCTTTAGGGTGGTGACTGTCGAACACGACTCTACATGACAACGTAAAGAAGAACTCTTACGCATGTTTGGCTAAGCTTTAAAGTAGCTCATAAGCTGCTTCTTTGGACTGCGATAAAATAAGCATACGACGATGTTAAGTTAAGCAGCTAATAAGCTGCTTTTTAAGCTCAAACCTGCACAAATGTGAAGTAATTCGATCGATAAATAATATTTGTATTTCTCATTCAATTTTTTTATCTTTTCTAACTTTTTAAATATTTTTTTGTAATTTTTAGTACAAGAAATCAATTATCTTTATAATTGATTATTTTGAGACCAAATTAAAAAAAAAAAAATCTCGTTTATTTTATCTTTAATTAATTTTGTATTTTAAAAGCTTACACAAGATAAAATTAATATTAGTATCAATCTTATGAAAGTATCGACTCCAACTAGTTGACGTCAGTAGTGGCGATTCAGACAGCATGACAAAATATGAAGGATTTTGTAGTATTTATTACATATTGGAAAATGAAAGTAAGATATTATTGAAATAATTGAATTGTAGTAAGTTAAAATCGTCCAAAAAATGATTCTCATTTGATGTGATATTTAATTTATCAATAGTGACGATTCCGACAACATGACAAATTATGAAGGATTTTTTAGTATTTATTACATATTAAAAACGAAAAGTAAGGTATTATTGAAATAATTGAATTGTAATAGATTAAAATCGTCCAAAAATGATTCTCACTCACGTCATATTTAATATATTATTATTATAGATATATCAACCTATAATCTTAAAAATAGTTTTCCAAGTTCGTTGTCCAAATTCTTTGTACCATAGTTCTCTCTCCAAGTGGCATGCGTTAATAGGTTATGTTGCGCATGCTTAAGGTGGGACTCTCCCTCTTGCCTCTGTCTCTCCATAAGTAAAAGTTCCAGTTGAGTGCAAAATTCTCAAGAATCTGGGCTAAAAATAACTGAAAAATGAGTGCTTCTGGATATAATAGTGAACCAACTCGGGAAACCGACGACGCCACTGCTATCACCCCAAATCGTGGCAATAGGGGCGGTGCGGCGTTGGCCGCCACTGGAGTGAGACCCACGGTTGTGCCGCAAAGGGGAAAAATTATAAAAAAGATCGTTGCTGATTTGACTGGACATACTTCTAAATCTGCATCCAATTGAGGTTCATTTAGTGATGCCTAATGGCTTATTTTCATGTCTGCTATAGTATCAGTATGTAATGGCTTTTCTATGGTACCAGTCTTCTAGAGGACTGTCTGTGTGTTCATCCGTTGACAGTTAATGTTAAAAGCTTTAGTTTATTAATGATGCATTTTGTCGTTCTCCCCATTTCCTTTCCTTTTTTTGTATACTTTAGCCTAAAGACGTAAAAATAAATATGATGAAGTGGCAATAAAATCAAACGATAGTTATACTCAATTCATTTAAAATAGAATAAAATTTTACAGATAGCCACAGACTCTGCCCTTAGTGTCGCATTAATAGTTGAATTATAATTTATTTTAGACTCATTACTCAACTTTACAAAATTTTTTATTCGTAATTTGATAATTTATGTAAATTGTTTTGTATATTTTACAACTATTATGAAATAACTCAAAATATAAGCTCATAATTAATTAATTAAAGTCCTAAGGATATTTTATTTTCATCAAATAATTTCATATTTATAAATCTAAATATTTATTTTATGGTTATAACAAAAATATATATATATATATATATAAATTTGAATAATATTATTCATATTTAAATTTGTCGTTTTGTTTTCCTTCGATAAAATAAATAGCAAAACGTAATTTGTAAACAGACTTTTATCAATACTTCTATGAAAAAAAAACACTATAATATTGATTGAATGCCATCAAATTATATAGGAAAAATTGCAGTTGAGGTACCAAACATTTCAATTATTTGCAGACTTTGCCCAAACCTTTAAAAAATTGCAGCAACAGTCCAAATTGATGGATTCCGTTAGTTTGATATTAAAAACTGTCAGTTGACCCCAGAAATTAAAAGTTTAATAATTCTTCCCAAATAAGTTAAGGGTATTTTTGACATAATATATTTCTCATATATAAATCAAAAATTAAAAAAACAAAATCACAACCTCCCTCCAACCCGCCGCCTGTATAAGCCACTAGAAATTGCCCCTCATACCCGCCACCTAACCCACCAGAAATTGCCGCCTAAGCCACCCTCAACCCGCCGAGTTTTACCATAGTTGGATTTTTCGGTTCTCTTCCTTGAATCAGAGATCTCTTCGGCACCAACAGTGGCGGCTTTATGCAGATCTAAGAGATAAGATAATGGAGAAAACCCCCAACCGCCCCATCCTCTGTCGCCGCTTTCTTTTGGTTGTTCTACGGCAGTTGCTGCTGCTTCTATTTCAAGCTTTATTTCTTCATTAGATTTCTCCGCCATTCAAATTCCGGAAAAACAGAAAATGTATTTCTATGTTTTTTGATATATTCACAGGAAAAATTTTTTTATGCCCAACAAAATTTTGGAGAGTTCAAATACCAATGGGAATGAGATGGGGAAGAATTAAAGGAGGTGGGGGTGGGTTGTGATTTTTTTTTTTTGTGTTTTTTAAAATTTTTTATTTAATGTGAGAAATATATTATGTCCAAAATACCCTTAGCTTATTTGGGAAGAATTATTAAATTTCTAATTTTTGGGTCAACCGACAGTTTTTAATGTCAAATTAATGGAATCCGTCAATTTGGATTGTTGCTGCGATTTTTTAAAGGTTTGGTACCGTGAGTGGTACAAATTAAAAGTTTGGACAAAGTCTGCAAATAAGTGAAAGGTTTGGTACCTCGGCTGCAATTCTCCCAATTATATATGTCATTTTGTTATATATTTATATTTTCACATCATAAAGTAATTACATAGTAATGAATTATGAATTTGATTCAAATAGCCAACAATCATGAGGCTCAATAATCGACATAGAGTTCCAATTATTCGCATAGACGTAAAAGGTGCAAACATGTTGCTAGACCAAATTTGTACTTCAAAAGTGTCTGATTTTTTATCCTCCAGGTTTGATTGTTGGACGTTCGACCACATTCAATATTCATTTATAATTAGAAAAGCAGTTTATAATTTTGGATTTGTCCTAACTGAATTATTAACCACAAAGAAGTCACTTTGAAAGATTAAGTGAAATAAAGGAAGGAAAGAGAATCTGCAAAGCTACACAGAAATACCAAAAATACCGTCTACTTCCCTAAAGTCGTGTTTCCTACCTATTACGTTTTTTATTTTCATTTTCAGTTAGTACGGTTCTTCCTTGGTGTGTTGTCATTTTCCTATTGGTTGTTACTTTTAGCTTGTTCTATATATATGGCAAGTGTATTCCATTTCCGTTAGTAGTGACGAAATAAATAAAATTCTATTCCTTCAATACATTCCCAGCTGCTTTTGTTCATGGTATCAGAGAAGGCTGAAAATTATAGAATTTTCGATTAAGAAACCTATCCAATATCTGAAGAAAATATGGCACAGAATACATCCGGATCCGAGACTAAAGAAGAAGTAGCAGAAAAGGAATATTCAAACAGAGACCCATTAGATCTTCAAAACTCAGATCATCCAGGTATGGTTTTGGTTACTTCAGTATTGACAGGAAGAAATTACCTTAGTTGGAGTAGGTCAATCATCATAGCATTAGGAGCTAAAATGAAATTAGGCTTCATTGATGGAAGATGTGATAAACCTACGGAAAATTTATCCAAAATCGAACAATGGATCCGGGTAGATTGTATGGTTAGATCGTGGTTATTGAACTCAATTGCAAAGGATATTGTTGAAGCTTTCATTTACACCAAATCAGTAAAGGATTTATGGTTTGAGTTGAAGGAAAGGTATGGAGAGTGTAATGGACTAATGTTATATGAGAAATCAGTAGCATTTTGCAAGGGATTTTAACAGTTGAAAAAAATTACACTAAATTGAAGAAACTCTGGGATGAGTTAGTGTGTTTAATGCCAATTCCAGCTTGCACTTGTTCAGCATCTAAGGAAATCTCAGATTTGACTGCTTTCAACCAGTTAATGCAATTTCTGATGGGTTTAAATGATACATTTGATCATATAAGGAATCAGATACTGGCGATGGATCCACTTCCCACATTCAACAAAGCATACTCTATGGTACTGAGAGTCGAAAAACAAAGAGAGGTTCACAACATTTTTCCAAATTCAAATGATAATTCAGCTATGTTTGCTAGATCCACGGACTACAGGAGAGACAATGGAAATAGAGGAGGTTTTAACAAAAATGTTTTGAGGTATAGATCAGGGAGAGGTAATACCAGGAGATTTGGAAATGGAAAAGAGCTTTATTACTGTGACCATTGTAACATGAAAGGTCATAATAGGGATGGTTGTTTCAAGATAATAGGGTATCCAGAATGGTACAAAACAACAAAAGAACAGAGGCCTAGAAACTTTGGAGATGGAAGATTCTCAGCAAATATGATTGATACACCTCTGGACTTTGAAGATGATAAGACAAATCAGAATAAGGAAATGGATCAGACAGCGTCTACAGATTTGGCTAATCTGGTAACACAGGAAGTACTTAAAGTCTTGAGAGGAAAGAGGTTGATGGAGGCTGAGAACAAGGTGAATTTTGCACACATCAGAGAGTATGCAGGTATGAGCTCATATCACTCCTTTTTAGCTGCACTTGATCATGTGAAACCAGGAACTTGGATAATTGATACAGGAGCTAGCAATCACATCTGCACCGATTTGAATTTGATGACAAATTTGACTCCCGTTACACAAACCACTCTTATCTGTTTACCTGATGGAACTAACAAATCTGTTAATCATATTGGAAATGTTAAATTGAACCAAAAATTACACCTAACTGATGTCCTGTATGTTCCCAGTTTCAAATTTAACCTCTGCCCGGTTAAAAATTACACAAACAGCCAACCTTAAATTGACTTTCTATCCTAACTTCTGTATATTGCAGGACCTGCAGAATGAAAAAGTATTGGCAGTTGGCAAGCTTGTGGGAAAATTGTATTTGTTAGATAATTTTAGCTTTATTTTCCAAGAAGATAGAAGTATTGATAAACTGAAAGCACATTCCAATTCCTCGATTTTTACTGCTTCTTGTAATCAGATGCTTGATTTTAATGACATTCCTGTTTCCTTATCCACTGCTAAACTTCTTGAATGGCATAACAGACTAGGACATGTTTCATTTCACACAATGCAATACTTAGATTTTCTTAAGTATTCTCCAAAGAAATCAGAATTACTCAAACATTGTGATGTCTGTCATAAGGCTAAACAACAGCGGAGTCCTTTTCCCATCAGTTCAATTCGAACACTTGCCATTTTCGAGCTCATCCATGTTGACCTTTGGGGTCCCTACAGACAATTCTCACTCACTGGGACTCCCTACATGTTGACCATAGTTGATGACTATAGTCGATCCACCTGGACCTTCTTACTTGTACACAAAACACAGGTTGCAAAAACATTGGATAATTTTTTTCGAATGGTTGAAACACAATTCAGTACAAAGGTTAAGTGCATTAGAACAGATAATGGTACTGAGTTTCTCAGTCATGAATGCCAGAGTGTGCTTCAGATGTTTGGTATCCTTCACCATCGAACTTGTGTTTACACGCCTCAACAAAACGGGGTAGTGGAACGTAAACATAAGCACTTACTTCAAATAGCCAGATCTTTAATGTTCCAAGCACATTTGCCAAAAAAATTTTGGACCTTTTCCCTGTTAATGGCTACCTTCATCATTAACAGGCTTCCTACCCAAGTTTTAAACTGGAAAACCCCTTTTGAGAAATTATTTGGGACCAAACCAGATTATTCTCTTATAAAAACCTTTGGCTTCTTATGCTATATAGCAAACACAAAACCGCACAAAACCAAATTCGAACCCAGGTCTCACAGGTGTATATTCCTTGGGTATAATCCAGGTCAAAAGGGATTCAAAGTATTTGATATTGATGCTAAGCAGATTCATGTTTCCAGGGATATTGATTTTTTTGAATCTATATTTCCTTTTCAAAATGATAAATCACCTAAATCCATACCTCCTTTACCTCTTTTTCACCCCTCTGATATGGATCAGGACTTCACTTTTACAAAGCAAGGAGGTGATTCTACTCCATCTCATGTCCTACCTACTCACAACCCAAATTTTGCACCTACACTTTCCCCTGCTGTTTCTTCCCCAGTTGTACCCCTCATACAGGTTCCTTGCATTGAAACTCAATCTGCAGATGAGGCTTGTTCTGAATCCTCCATCCCCATTGTTAGACATAGTACTCGACCCAAGTCTAAACCATCCTGGCTGCAAGACTATATCACAACTGTTGATACTACGCACATATTGCCAATTGCTAATGCTGCTTCATGCTGCACAGAGGTCCCTCTACCACTGTCTGGGTATACTCCATCCACTTTTCCTTTCATTTTATCTCCTCAACTTACTCCCTCCTATAGTGGTTTTCTATCAAATGTATCAATTATACAGGAACCTGCCTCATATCGTCAAGCCAGCAAAAATGTTGACTGGGTTAAAGCTATGCAACAAGAACTTGAGGCTCTCGAACAAAACCAGACTTGGGAGTTAACCACGCTTCCACCTGGCAAACAAGCTATAGGTTCACGTTGGGTTTACAAAGTTAAATTCCATGCTGATGGTACAGTGGATAGGCTGAAAGCCAGGCTTGTTGCTAAGGGTTACCATCAGTTGCAGGGGATTGACTATTTTGACAGCTTCTCACCGGTGGCTAAGCTTGTTACTGTTAGGTTATTTTTAGCTGTTGTGGCTGGAAAGGGTTGGCCTATTCACCAATTGGATATTAACAATGCATTCCTACATGACTACTTGGATGAAGAGGTCTATATGCAGCCACCTGAAGGGTATACTAAATCCTTGCCAGGACAGGTTTGTAGGTTGAAACGTAGTTTGTACGGGTTAAAGCAGGCTTCCCGGCAATGGAATAATGAGTTATGTGTTAAGCTTCAGGATTTTGGCTTTCATCAGTCAGCTTATGACCACTGTCTTTTCACTAAGCATTCTTCTCAGGGAGTTCTTTTCCTCTTGGTTTATGTGGATGATGTTCTCATCACCAGTTCACATGAAGAGGATATTATTGCAGTTAAGACTTACTTAGACAATGCCTTCACTATTAAAGACTTGGGTTTTGCTAAATATTTCTTGGGTTTGGAAATTGCCCGTACTGCGGATGGCATGTATGTCAATCAGAGGAAATATATCCTTGATCTTATTCAAGATGCTGGGCTACTTGGGGCTAAATCAGTTCCAGTTCCTATACCTAAAGGCACAAAGTTGTTGGCTCTTGAGGGTTCCTTGCTACCTGATCCTGAAAGATACAGACGACTGGATGGGGGCTCCTTTATCTGAATCTCACCAGACCTGACATCACCTATGGAGTCCAGCAGCTGAGCCAGTTTGTTCATGCTCCTTGTCAAGTCCATTGGGACGCTGCTTTACATCTCCTTAGATATCTCAAATGGCATATTCTGATGCGGATTGGGGCTCATGTCTTGATACACGAAAGTCACTCACTGGCTTTTGCATCTTTTTGGGTCCAACCTTGATCTCCTGGAAAACCAAAAAGCAAACCACTGTCTCGCGTTCTTCTACTGAGTCCGAGTACCGAAGTATGGGCAGCACCGTCTGTGAGTTACAATGGATTTCTTACGTCTTGTCTGATTTCCTTATTCCATTGTTGACTCCTATTTCTTTTTGGTGTGATAACAAGGCTGCATTACACATCATAGCAAATCCCATTTTCCACGAACGGACTAAGCATTTGGATATTGATTGTCATGTTGTTCAGAATCAGTTCAAGGCTGGTTTCATTTCCCCACAGTTTGTTCCTTCCGGTCTTCAGCTTGCTGATCTTTTTACTAAACCTCTCGCTGCACCTCAGTTTATCTCTCTTCTTTCCAAGTTGGGATTGGGCGATCTACACCAATTCCAACTTGAGGGGGAGATGAAAGATTAAGTGAAATAGAGGAAGGAAAGAGAATCTGCAAAGCTACACAGAAATACCAGAAATACCGTCTACTTCCCTAAAGTCGTGTTTCCTACCTATTACGTTTTTTATTTTCATTTTTAGTTAGTACGGTTCTTCCTTGGTGTGTTGTCATTTTCCTATTGGTTGTTACTTTTAGCTTGTTCTATATATATGGCAAGTGTATTCCATTTCCGTTAGTAGTGACGAAATAAATAAAATTCTATTCCTTCAATACATTCCCAGCTGCTTTTGTTCACACTTTCTTATTGAAATCTTACATGCTTCTGCAATTCGAGAAGATGAATCAGTACAAATTCTTGACAGGAATTTGGTAAGAGAAGATCAAATTGAGCAGCTAAACCAAGTTGCAGAACTTTCAGAATAGTGCCTCAAATTAAAATGAGAGGAAAGGCCAAGTATGAAGGAGGTTGTAATGGAGCTTGAAGCATTGAGATTGGTCGAGAATCAACCATGTATAAATGGAAAATTTGAATGAGGAAGCATTTGTTTATTCCTGTGGAGTTTCATGTTGAAACCAGTAAAGCTGATATGATTACTTTTTGTCTTCAAACAATGCACTCTTTTGTATTCCTATGACAACCTTCTGTGTTTCAAGGTCTTTAGCTAGTAATCTACTCTTTTGTTTCGTGCAAGTCATTAATTAGGCAGGTTTTTCACTTTCCTTCAGTTTTGCAGCTGCTTGTAATTTCTTTTGGTCATCGATCTTAGGCAAGTCATATATGAAGGGAAATTTGGCACAATGATGCAATGCCCATTGGGCTTATTGAGTTGGCCCAGCTAACTTTTTAATTCTGTTTGGTTCCTTGGTGCAAAGAAAACGTGTTCTGTGAAGTTGAAATCGTGTTTCTCACTTACCTGATTTATGAAGGCCCTTTCCTTCGACAATCTGAAGAACAGAGAAACTAGCCACGTATTTTGTTTCTGCTATTCAAGAAGACCGATTATTGCAAATTGTTGATGGGAATTTGGTGAAGGAGGATAGTGTTAAGCAGGTGGAACAAGTTGCAGAGCTTACAGAATGGTGCCTCAAATTAAAACGAGAAGAGGGACCAAGTATGAAGGAGGTTGCAATATAGCTTGTGTTGGGGATTTTGAGAGTGCATTTTGTAAATCAAAGTGAAAACTTTTCTCACAAATAACAAGGTAAACCATGCTTTGACAAAGCATAAGAGAAGTAGGAACTTCAAGAATCATGATACGAAACAAAAACTTCGAGGCAAGTATTCAACACTTTGTTCTTAAGGCGAATTTGTTCTGCAACAGTACTAACGGAGGATTGACAATCGTCTCCCAAAATACAACGAATTCTCCTTTCAGTAAAAGCATTTCAAACTTCAAGGCAACGTCGAACTTCGAAATAGAATTTTTTGTAAAGTCCAAAAAAAAAAAAAAAAAATTTATAAAATAGAATTAATTGTTCTAGGTGTTATGTTATATATATATTTTTTTTAAAGTTGAAGGATTAAAGTGAAATAATTTTAAATTCTTATATTTTTGGGTCAAATATTTAGATATTGATAGAGCGTTCATAAGTATATCAATATTGGGCTCGTTAGATAGTTCGTATTTAATCATTTATTTTAGATTCGGGAAAAAGTTAATTCGAATAAGTTAGACTCAAAATATTGCAGTTTAAAGAAGTAGTTATAAATTAGTTTTTCATTAAATTAAAATTTTCAATTTAAAAAGGATTGATAAAAAATCTGAGCTAACAAGTTAGGATTACGAGATGTAAGTGGTTTGTCCCGTTTAAACTTTATTTCTTCAAGTTTATAAATGTTATACTAACAAAAGATATGATATGATTATTTTAAGATGAAACCTCAAATCTTAACAAGGTATCAGAGCTCAAAAAATTTCAACGAGTAATTAGAATAATGTATAAATATTTTATCTTCATTAGCGAGCATTCACTGTTTGTTTAAACAAGCCACAATCATATGAGGACATGTTTAGGGATAAAATCCTACATCGAATAATGATAAAAACATATATCAATTTATAAGAATTTGAACAACCTCTCTTAACAAGGTTGACCTTTTAAGATAAAACTTCTATTCTTAGTAGTTATAACCATGAACCAAGTCCAAAAAATTGCACTTTGTTTGAAAATGTATAAATATTTTATCTTCATTAGCGAGCATTCACTGTTTGTTTACACCAACATTATCTTCTTTTATACTTTCCTTTATGGGGTCAGTGGAATAATCATTTGACTGGTTCATCCTCGGTTACTAATATTTATTAATATTTTTACTTTGTTACTATAATCTCAATTACTTGGCTTTGGACTAAGATAATAGTTTAGGAACCAAAGATCTCGATTAAACATATTGGTCTAATTTCTCATTAGTTTTAGTCAACCGAGCAGGAGAAATTTCAGGTCAATGACAACGAATTCAATTTACTATCGGCAAAACTATTTTTTTCTTAAATGTCGAATAGTCCACCATACATCTTCATACTAGATTCTTAATGCGCTAGTTGTAGTTGACTCAAAAAATAAAAAAATCATTCAAAGGATTTAGTATTACACACTTTAGCCGGCGGAGGAAAAACACATGCAAAGTCGAGGTGAAGAAAAGATTGTGGAAAAGTGAAAGGAAAGTGTTTGTGTAGAAAGATTCTCCCAATTTTGTGGATGTAACAAATTTGCGATTACCCTATTGGAAATGGTTATGTAGATGGAAAATCCATAGTGCATTATTTTTATCAGTCAACTTGGTAAGAATGCATGTGTGATTACGCGTATTGAACGCGTTTTTGACAAAAGTCAGAAGAAGAAGAAGAAAAGAAATTTCCTGCTCCCCAGCTGTCCATTTTCCATGTCTGCATTCGGAGACTACACAAGTTTTCATCCTATTCTAGATCTGAAACATCTATAGATTCTTAAGCTTTAATGCACAAAAAGAATAAAAAAATCAAAAAGCTGTAACCAAACAGCAATCTTTTGGGATGAGTAGTGACAACTGGGAAAGGTTGGTTGTAGCCGTTTTACGGAATGAAGAGCTTCGGGAACTTGCCTATGCCCCCTCGATAGTCCCGAGTGATGTCAGTTCCAGGTTAAGTTTTAGTTCTATTTCTTCGGATCTCAATTCCAGGTGGAGTTTCAGTACTCCTTCTCACGAGCATGTGACTGTCTTGCACCCTGAAGGTACACCTATTTTACTTTGTGTTATAATGAAGCAATTAGGACTCTGTTGCGTCTTTTCAGGCAAGATTTATCACTGGATTATGATCGGCGTTTCCTTGTGTTCGTTTATATGATGCTTTAAAAACATAAGAACTGTCAAAGATTTAGCACAATTTTATTAAGAAAATGAAGAATACTTCTGTGAACTAACTTCGAATCTTATTCAATTGATGATACATTACAGAGAGGACATGGCTATATTTGTAGAAGATTTAGGTTCCTACTTCACCACTGAATGTAAACTGAATTAACTGCTGCTAACTATTGAACTGAATTGACTGGTTGAAGGCTAAGCTAACGGATGTAACTAACTATCCTCTAAAATATCTTGAACAAAAGTTTTGACTATGCAAGTAATGCCTTGATTTCTTCAGCTGTACATAAAAGCCGTGCAGTTCCTTTCACAGGAAGTTCTTTTGTAGATTGGATAATCCCGAAAAGAAGGCTGGCAAAACGAAAAGAGAAGTTCTTCCCTCAAAATGGTGGATTACTTTTACAACAGAAACTTTCAGCCAGTGAAACAGTTAAATTTTTTACTGCCATAGATCTCCTGAAGGCTACAAACAACTATAATGAAAGAAACATAATCTTCCAGTGGGATTATGGAATAGTTTACAAGGGAATTTTACCTGACAATAGAGTGGTTGCCATTAAGAAGTGCAGAATAATTGATCAAATTCAAATTGACCAGTTTATCAATGAAGCTATAATTGTTTCCCAAATCAACCACCGGAATGTGGTGAAGTTGTTGGGGTGCTGTTTGGATACAGAAATCCCTTTGCTGGTTTATGAGTTCATCCCAAACGGGAATCTTTTCAGGCATATTCATGATCCAACTCTTGCTTCCAGATTTTCATGGGAAATGAGGGTAAAAATAGCAGCGGAAACTGCCTGGGCTCTTGCATATTTGCATTCGTCTGCATCAACCCCGATTGTTCACAGAGATATAAACAGTAAAAGCATATTGCTGGACCAGAATTATACCGCAAAAGTGGTTAATTTTCGTTTCTCCAGGTAATAAATCATTTCTTCTAAAAGTGTAAGATGCAATAAGACAAACTAATTTATTTAACTTTATTATTAACCATGTCCTATCTGCACAATGGTTTCATTTTTTATTGATATATGTACAATTTTAATGAATGGGCAACGAGAGAGCTGAAATCAGGAGCTTTCCGTGCCCTGATACCGTAGGAAACCGCTTTGAATTTCGTCTTCATCATCAGGTTGTTCCCTCTTGTTCAATCTGAGGTCTCTACATTGGTGCGAGGAACATTCGGATACTTGGATCCCGAATATTTCTCTACAGGCAAATTGACTAAAAAAAGTGACGTCTACAGCTTTGGAGTTGTCCTAGCAGAATTATTAACTGGCCAGAAGACCATTTCTTACAACAGATCTGAAGAACAAAGAAGTCTAGTCATGTACTTTGTTTCTGCTATTCGAGAAGACAGATTACTACAAATTCTTGACGGGAATTTGTTAAGAGGGGATCTAATTGAACAGCTGAAGCTGAAACAAGTTCTTGACGGGAATTTGCTAAGAGGGAATCTAATTGAACAGCTGAAACAAGTTGCAGAACTTACAGAACGGTGCCTGAGAGTAAAATCAGAAGAAAGGCCAAATATGAAGGAGGTTGCAATGGAGCTTGAAACATTGAGATCAGTGGAGAATCATCAATGGAGTCTATGGAGAGATGAAGATTTGAATGCGGAAAAAACGATGGAGAATTTATTTAATCCTACAACCCCTTCAAATATCAATGGTGGATTTCTTTTACAGCATAAAAATTTCGGGGACTACTTAGTGAATGAAAAAATTAGAATTTTTACTGTAGAAGACCTCCAGAGGGCAACAAACAACTATGACGAAGGAAACATAATTGGCCGGGGGCATTATGGAACAATTTACAAGGGAATTTCACCTGATTATGGAGTGGTTGCTATTAAGAAGCCGATATTAGTTTCTCAAGGGCAAATTGAGAAGTATATCAATGAAGTTGAGATTGCTTCCCAAATCAACCACCAGAATGTGGTGAAAACATTGGGGTGCTGTTTAGGGACGGAAATCCCTTTACTGGTTTATGAGTTCACCACAAACGGAACTCTTTTCAGCCATATTCATGATCCAGTTCTTGCTTCCAATTTTTCATGGGAAATGAGGATAAAAATAGCAGCTGAAACTGCTGAGGCGATTGCATATTTACATATGGTTCCATTTATTCACGGAGATATAAAGAGTGCTAACATATTGCTCGACCAAACTTATACTACAAAAGTGTCGGATTTTGGAGCCTACAGGTTTGATTTTTGGATATTAAACTCAAATTCTAATTAGAACTTTTTTTTTCCGTATAATAAATAAAATGAGAAAGGGAAAAATGTGGGAAAAGACAACAATATTTCTCCTCTCTTTATTGGCTATTTGCCAACCGCATATATTAGTTTTTTCTTTCATTTATTTGCTTTTTTTTTTCATTGACTATTATCGCGTGTGATCTTTTTTTCTCAATAGACTGGGGAATTTTGAGAGCACTACATTTGTGCAAGGAACAATAGGATATTTGGATCCTGAATATCTTCATTTTTGCCAAATGACCGAAAAAAGTGATGTTTATAGCTTTGGAGTAGTCCTGGCTGAATTGTTAACCGGTAGGCAGGCCGTTTCTTTCGACAGACCAGAAGAAGAAAGAAGTCTTTCTAAATACTTTCTGTCTGCAATTCAAGAAGACCTCCTATTACAAATTCTTGACCAGAATTTGTTAGGACGAGATAAAATTGAGCAGCTGAAAAGAGTTGCAAATCTTTCAGTAAGGTGCCTCAGCGAAAAACGAGAAGAAAGGCCAAGTATGAAGGAGGTTGCAATGGAGCTTGTAGCATTGAGATCAGTGGAGAATCATCCATGGACGGATGAAGATTTGAATGACGAATACGTAATGGAGCATTTATTTAATAGTACAACCTCTTCAAATTTCAATGGTGGATTTCTTTTACATCATAAACTTTCCAGGGACTACCTAGGCAAAGAAACAACTAGAATTTTTACTGCAGAAGACCTACAGAGAGCTACAAATAACTATGACGAAGGAAACATAATTGGTCGGGGGGGTTATGGAACAGTTTACAAGGGAAATTTACCTGATTATGGAGTGGTTGCCATTAAGAAGTCAAGAATAATTTATCAAGGGCAAATTGAGAAGTATATTAATGAAGTTCGAATTGTTTCCCAAATCAACCACCAGAATGTGGTGAAAATATTGGGGTGCTGCTTGGAGATGGAAGTCCCTCTACAAGTTTATGAATTCATTACAAACGGGACCCTTTTCAGCCATATTCACGATCCAATTCTCGCTTCCAATTTTTCGTGGGAAATGAGGATGAAAGTAGCTGCAGAAACTGCTGCGGCACTTGCATATTTGCATATGGTTCCAATTATACACGGAGATATAAAGAGTGCAAACATATTGCTCGACCAAACTTATACTGCAAAAGTTTCTGATTTTGGAGCCTCCAGGTTTGACTATTGATATTTAACTTAATATTCAATTTTTTTTTAAAAATAATAACTAAAAAGAAAAAGGAGAAAAAGTGGTAAACAGAAATTGGATATTTCTATTATCTTGTTGGCGATTTTGTCCAACCGTGTACATTAGTATTTTCTCTCTTCTATATGCTTTTATTCTTTGTTGCACTTCTTATTGTGTGGTGTTTTTTCTCAACAGATTTGACACACTCGATGATTCTGTGCTCACTACATTGGTGCAAGGAACAATAGGATATTGGGATCCTGACTATCTTCATTTTGGCCAACTGACTGAGAAAAGCGATGTTTATAGCTTTGGAGTTGTTCTAGCTGAATTATTAACCACCGAGAAGGCCTTTTCTTGTGACAGACCAGAAGAAGATAGAATTCTTCCATCATACTTTCTTAATGCAATTCGAGATGATCGGTTAGTACAAATTCTTGACAAGGATTTGATAAGAGAGGACCGAATTGAGCAGGTGAAACGAGTTGCAAAACTTTCAGAATGTTGCCTCAGATCACAACGAGAAGAGAGGCCTAGTATGAAGGAGGTTGCAGTGGAGCTTGAAGCATTGAGATCCGTGGAGAATCATCAATGGAAATATGAATATTTGAATCAATAAGAAATAATAGAGCAGTTGTCCAGTTGCTATCATCCAAGGGTTACATGGAAGATTTGAATTAGAAATTAGCAAAGCTGATTTTTCAGAAGACGGTTTCTTTTTAGTCTTCAAAAAATGCACTCTTTTGTGTTCGACGACAAACTTCTATAGGCTTTATGTAGTTGTGTGCTATTTTGTTTCCCTATGAGCCATGAACTGCAGTAAGCTGGTTTTTCTATCAAAACCAAAGAAGATGTGGTATTGTTTACGCTACAGGTTCTCATCATGGCATGGACCACAAGGGAGGTGTATTCTGTGTACCTCCTATCAAGCAACACACATGGATGACTGTGCGTTGCTACAGAAGAGACATACTTGTATATTTAAATTTTCTTTAAAGTGCTCATGATGGCATCTTTTATTAATAATGAAAATAAAATGGCGATTGTTCAAATTCAGTTTTCATTAAAGATCTAAAACATACATAATTTTAATACTTGGATAGTGAATCTAGCAATGAGATTTGAACTTAGTGTAAATATTTACATGTGGAGCTAGAAGTAATTGAACAACCTGAATTTGCTTTATATACCGGCAATATTTATAACGTTACATATAAAAAGTCTCAATAGTATAACGTTACATGTAAGATTGTGCAGAATAAATTACTATAACTAATAATTCAAGAAGTTAATGTACGCTAGGACTCAAGATGGGCTTCAAAACTGAAGAGTTTTTCATAAAGCTCATCAAAGGAAATAGGTGTTTCACAAGCATGGATGCCGAGTGTTCCAGGCTTTCCTGAGAAGTCCTGGAAAATGTGATGAATGAGATTATGGTGAGGAAAGAGAATCAATCATTGCATTTAGTAAAAGTTGATCCTAATGTATCCATAATGCAAAATGAGGATTTGAAATGGTTGCACCATTATATTTGATTGTGGCTGGAGGACATGGACGTGATCCTTCAATGAAGCCTAACAAATTATTTCCAACTAGAAGACGTCAAGAAGGATAATTTGTGTTTGTTAGCGTTGGGAGGAGATCAAACAGATTAGCTCAAGATCAAACAAATAAATGTAAGCAAAAGTAACAACAATCAGAAACTGAAATAATAAGAACAATAAACTGCAAACTCGAACAAGAAATAAGCTCAAGAAATGACTGAAAAATGAACTTATCTTTATGAATCAAGCCCACAAGCAAAACTCATACAAACAGTGCTTCAAGCACACAAGAATGAACACCACAACGCTCGAATCAAACCCCAAGGTAAATATTACAAGGATCGACACTCAGACAAGCCCTAAATATTTCATAAAAGGGACTCTCTTCTAAGATAACACGATTCACTCAAGAATCAATACTCAATACAGGTAAATCACTCAAGATTACAAGCCATTGAAAAGAAAACAGAAATCAAATGAGATTATTTGATTTCATCAGTGAAGAGAAGAGAGAACTCGAAGAATGGCGCAGAGAGTGAGATAGTGGTGGCAATCGAGCCGAGCGGCTAGTCGGCTCGTACTGTAGCGACCCACGAGCCACTCGGGCTAGTAAAAAATGAGCCCGAGCACGAGCCGAGTAGGCCGACTCGGTAGGCGAGCCGTGCCTGCTCGACTCGTTTTTGACGAGCGGCTTGTCTAATTTTTTTTTTAATTTATTCGAAGGATAGTTAAAAAAAATTCAAAAAAGGCGAACCCGAGCCAAGCAGCTCGGCTCGTTACAGTACGAGCTCGTGGGCTGAGCCGAGCTTGCCCACGAGTAACGAGCTGAGCAAAAGCTCGACTCGTTTTATAACGAGCCTCGTTTGCCACCTCAAGAGTGAGAGGAAAGAAGAATCTCGAAGCTAGTGTTGTGATCTCAAACCCTAGAAAGAGTCTTTTAAATGGGTCACTCAACAGTTACTAATCCAACGGTATTGGAGGTGACACGTGGTGACTCCATTGGCGTCCATTTCATTAGGTAAGGGTAAAACACGATTTCATCCTCTCCAATTCACATTTCTCTGCCCCATTAAAAAGTACAACAGAAGCTGGGCCTCCAATGATTTCCAGCTGGGCCAAGTCAGTAGGCCCAATGGGCAGTGGCATCATTGTGCCATTTCCTTTCACACTCCACTTTGGTACAATGATTCAAGCTCATTAGTGGTTATTCATCAGTTTCAAATCTCATAAGCACAGTTGCTACATCTACAGATCAGCAGGGCATCACATTTAGCAAGGTCAAGCAGTCCAGAAATTTGTTTAAAGGTAGAACTTTAGTACTTACATCAACAATGTTATAATTAGTAGATATCTTTTCAAGTTTCACAACACCTTGTGAAATAACATCTCTAATAAAATGAAATCTAACATCAACATGCTTAGATCTATTATGTAAGATATGATTTCTACTTAAATGAATTGCAAATTGGTTATCAGAATAAAGAACCACTTCTTTAATAAATCAAAATTCATTAAGTAACCCTTTTAACCAAATTCCTTCTTTGATTGCATCAGTGACTGCAATGTATTCAGCCTCAGTTGAAGACAATGCCACAATCTTTTGAAGTTGGGATTTCCAAAGACAAAGTATACATGTATGAAGATGAAGATTTTTTGTTATTCCTATCACCTACATAATCAGAGTCAGTAAACCCTTTCAAAATAACACCTTCAGCTTGTTTTCTAAATTGAATCCCTAAGTTTGAGGTCCCCTTAATGTACACCTGAATTTGCCATATATCTACTCAAAACACTTATAGAATATGCCAAATCTGGTCTAAAACACACCATGAGATACATAACAAACCCAACTGTATTAGGATAAGGCACTTGTCCCATTCTTTCAAACTCTTCTTTAGTTTTAGGACATAAATCATTTGATAGTTTAAAATGATTAGCCAAGGGGACACTAACACTTTTGGATTCAGCCATAGAAAACTTGCTAAACAATTTCAAAATATAGGATTTTTGGCTAAGACTTAGTGTGCCTTCTCTTCTATCTCTCTTAACTTTCATACCTAAAATCTTTCTAACCGGACCTAAGTCCTTCATTTCAAATTCAGCTTTTAGTTTGTCTTTAATTTCCTCAATCTCTTTGCTAATATCATGTCATCCACATAAATGAGTAAGTAAAGTGAATTAGCTCCACCTTGACCCTTACAATAAAGACAAGTATCAAAGTCACTTCTCTTAAACCCAAGTCCAAGTAAAAAATTGTCAAATTTTTTATACCATTGTCTTGGAACTTGTTTTAAGCCATATAGAGATTTCTTAAGAAGGCATACTAAGTCAGATTTATTATTCACTTCAAATCCTCTAGGTTGTTTCATGTAAATGGTTTCTTCTAAATCTCCATTTAGAAAAGTAGTTTTTACATCTAATTGGTCTAATTCCCAATTAAATTGAGTGGCCAAAGCAAGAATGACTCTAACTGTAGTAAATTTTACTACAGGTGAAAAAATTTCATTGAAATCAACTCTTTCTTTTTGAGTAAAACTTTTTGCTACCAAAAGAACTTTGTATCTTATGTCATTCTCACTTTGTTCACCCCTTTTTATTTTAAAAATCTATTTACAATCCACAACCCTCTTACCCTCATGTCTTTTTACCAAAGTCCATGTCTTATTTTTGTAAAGAGACTCCATTTCATCTTGCATGGTTGCAAGCCATTGCTTGGAATCTTTGCTACTCAAAGCTTCTTCATAGGATTCAGGTTCATCCTCAATCATATCATGATAGGATAGCAAGGAAACATCATTTTCAAACCTAGTTGGAGGTCTAATGGTCCTTCTTTCCCTATCCCTAACAAGTTGGTAATCAACTAAGGGCTGTACAGGCTCTAAATCAGCCTCAAGAACCCCCACCGAGTTCATTTTCATCTTCAGGTTGGTCATCATTATAAAGGGCATATTGGTTAGAACCCTCCCCAGGTTGTTCCACCTCAAACTCAACCCTTTTTCTCACATTTTTAGATTGATCGGATGAAGGTCTGTCGGTTGCTGTTCAGACTTGAAATAGGGCAGGTTATCCTCATTAAATACCACATTTCTACTTATAATGACCTTATAGCCTTTAAGCTCTCTAACCCAAAGTCTATAGCCTTTAACCTCTTCCCCATAGCCCAAAAAAACACACTTAAGGGCTCTAGGTTCTAATTTACCTTCAGTTTGGTGTGCAAAGGCTGCACACCCAAAAACCCTCAAGTTACTAAAGTCAACGGTTTCCTCTCCATTTTTCCTCGGGGATCATAAAGTCTATAGCACTAGAAGTGCATCTATTGATCAGATAACTAGCAGTCTTAACTGCTTCATCCCAAAAAAGTTTAGGCAGGCCACAACAACATGTATCTAACTTTATCAAGAATAGTTCTATTTATTCTTTTAGCCAAGCCATTTTGTTGTGGTGTGTGTGACTATTCTATGCCTTAACATACCAGATAATTTGCACAATTCATCAAACTCATAATTGCAGAATTTCAAACCATTATCAGTTCTTAAAACTTTAATTTTCTTGTCAATTTGGTTCTCAATTAAAAGTTTCCACTCTTTAAAAAACATTAAATGTGTCAGATTTTGATTTTAACAAAAAGTCCAATTTTTCTTGAAAAATAATCAATGAAAAGCAAATAATATTTAAAACCAGATTGAGTACACACAGTTGCTGGTCCCCATAGACCAGCATACAAATATTCAAGTATGGAGACAGATTTATGCATTCCAGGTAGGAAAGGTAATCTATTATGCTTTCCTAAAATGCAATAGTCACAAAAACTCAATTGTTCAATGTTATATTTACCAAAAGCATCCTGTTTTTTCAAAATCTAAAGACCTTTATCACTAATATGGCCCAATCTTTTGTGCCATATTTGTGATTTATCATTTGGGATTGAGATTACTGCTGAAGTGGACTCCAAAAAATTTTTAGTTTGTAAAATGTAAAGTTCATGTCTCTTGGGACATCTACAATCAGTTGAGAGTCCCTCAAGATTTTAATGTAACCCTTATTGATAACAATGTTAAAGTTAAGGTCATCTAAAACACCTAAGGAAATCAGATTACGTTGCAAATCAGGAACATATCTAGTCTTCTCAAGAATCAACTTATTATTCCCTTTTAAGTTCAAAATGATAGTTCTTTACTTGACATGTCATGTAATTACCCATTAAAACTTTACCACCAATTACATTTTCAAAATCAGAGAACAATTCTTAATTAGGACACATATCATAGGTGCAACTAGAGTCAAGAATCCACTCTTGGCAAGGTGGGCAGCTAACAGCTACATAAACTTCATCAATATTAGACTCATTATAAGCCAAAGCAGCCCCACCATCATTTTTAGACTCATTTTTAGAGTCATAAAGCCTTTTAGGACAGTCTTTAATAAAATGACCTTCTTCTAGACAATAAAAATATTTTTTTTTCCTTTTGTCATCATTTTATTTTTGTCCTTAAAGTTGCCATTTTTCTTATGTTCAGGTCTCTTGTTGAAATTGCCATTTTTGAGATTAAACTTAGACTTCATCATCAAATTAATGCCACTAACATATTCTTTCTTATCAGATTTTAACTAACTCTTTAGACCGTAAATCATTAATGATCACTTCAGTGGTTAGAGTGTCCCTCCCATATTCAATTGCACTTTAACATCTTTATATTTATCACCAATTGAATTCAATAAAACCATAGCCAACTGCCCACTTGAGAGTTTCTCGTCACAGTTGACTAGGTCACGGGTCAATCTGTTGAATCTATCAATATTAGTCTCAAGGTCAAGAGATGGATCAAGTTTAAAACCAAAAAACTATTTTAGAAGATAAACCTTATTTGGCATAACTTTATTCAAATAAGTTTTCTCCAATTTCTTCCACAATTCAGCAATTGTCTTAGTCTCACCAATTTCTCTAATCACATTGTCAGACAAATGCAAGAAAACAGTACTCCATGCAGTTTCATCTTGTTCAGTCACTTTACTAGATTCAAGATCAGTAGGTCATGACTCATCAATACTTTGGCACATTGTTGTTGAAATAAAAGAGCTCTCATTTTCTGACGTCAGATACTAAAGTCTCATTTGCCATTAAAAACTTCAATTTCAAATTTTGAAGTCATTTTTGAAAATATGAATGAAATGGATGTATGCAGATCAGTCAGACACCAAAACTTGCAATGCAGATCGGAGAAGTATCACCACACAAGGGACACAACATAGTACACAGATTGCAAGTATAGAGAGCAGGCACTTCAGAATCGAATCACACTGTATACAATTTAACTAACTCAATACAAATACAATTGTACAGAAGCAAAATTATATACAGAACTCAATCAAGCTTATATAATATTGCAGAATGATTTTCAGAAATCAAGATTATCAAGAATCTTGACTTTGATCCAAGTAACCCTTAGATTCCAGATAACTTTTGGTTTCTGGACAAAGAAATTACAAGGAGTCAAGAATCAGATTTTCAAAAAAAAAACAAGGCAGAGGAATCTACACAGGCAAAAAAAATCAACCAAGGCGAAAAACCCAAAAATGCAGTAAACTCAACCAACCAGAAAATCAAATAAGTCAGTATAACTAATCAAGGCAATATAACCACACAAGGTCAGACACCAAACTTGATTCAGAACACCCAACACAATATATAAGATGATTTACATGTGAATCAAACACAAATAGAAAGATTTCACCAAAGCCCTTTGTTTAGGGTTTCAAGCAAGCACGCAGAGCAGCTTGAGATTACGGTCAGTATCAAGAATCGAGACCTCAATCATCAAGAACTCCTTCCAGTGGCTCTGATACCACTGTTGGGAGGAGATCAAACAGATTAGCTCAAGATTAAACAAACAAATGTAAGCCAAAGTAACAACAATCAGAAACTGAAATAATAAGAACAATAAACTGCAAACTCGAACAGGAAATAAGTTCAAGAAATGACTGAAAAATGAACTTATCTTTATTAATCAAGCCCACAGGTCAACTCATACAAACGGTGCTTCAATCACACAAGAATGAACGCCACAACGCTCGAATCAAACCCTAAGGTAAATATTACAAGGATCGACACTCAGACAAGATCTAAATATTTCACAAAAGGAACTCTCTTCTAAGATAACACGATTCACTCAAGAATCAGTACTCAATACAGGTAAATCACTCGAGATTAAAAGCTATTGAAAAGAAAACAGAAATCAAATGAGATTATTTGATTTCATCAGTGAAGATAAGAGAGAACTCGAAGGACGGCGTAGCGAGTGAGAGGAAAGAAAAATCTTGAAGCCAGTGTTGTGATCTCAAACCCTAGAAAGAGCCTTTTAAATGGGTCACTCAACAATCACTCATCCAACGGTGTTGGAGGTGACACGTGGTGACTTCGTTGCCGTCCATTTCATCAGGTAAGGGTAAAACACGATTTCAGCCTTTCCAATTCACGTTTCTCTGCCCCATTAAAAAACACAACAGAAGTTGGGCCTCCGATGATTTCTAGCTGGGCCAAGTCAGTAGGCCCAATGGGCAGTGGCATCATTATGCCATTTCCTTTCAGTTAGTTAGAGAGAGATCTGAGATGAAATATTCATGAAGATAAGGGATGATAATGCACATGAAGAATATAAATTTGGGCTAAGAGAATGGTCGTGTAGCTGAAAATAAAGTGTAGATGGAAGTGGTGGAGGAGACTTTGGCGGCAAGGTGATAGCTACGATGATGTCGCTAGTAAAGGTGGTGGCTATGGCGACGACTTCAGTGGTAGAGGAATTGGTTTGGTAAGTCATGGTGTTGAGACATGATAATTATTTTTCCCTTTCGAGTTGCGCTCTGATACCATGTAAAGATTTACATTTTGAACTAAAAATAATTGAGTTATCTGAATTTGCTCAATGAATTGATAATATTCATAATATTACATATGAATAGTAATAATACTATACAATTGTAAAGTAAATGTGTGTTTGGTAGGGATTTTTTGGGGGAAGAATTGATTTTGAATAGTGATATGATGAGAAATGTGTGGTTGAAAAAGAAGATAAGATTATTGATGTGATAGAAAATATTATTTTATTGAAGAATGTGTGGTTGAAAATGAGAATTGATTTACTATTGAAAATGAGAATTGGTAACAAACATAGACTAAGATCAATTTTACAATTGTGTTGAATAAATTTTCTACAATTAATTTACAAGAAATTATATATGTAAATTCTAGAATTGTGAAGAAGAGTTGTTTGAGTTTTGTAAAACTTCATCTCTAACACTTGGAACTTTTCCTTTGCTGTTGTAACTTTTTTACCTACTTTGTCTAAAAGATTGAAGTGTTAAAGATGGAACAAAAATATTAATTTTAATTTGGCCTTCAAAATAAACATAATCCTTTGCTGCTAATGATTAGTGCAGTTTCTTCTCACCAAAATCATACATCAAAAGTGTGCTCAGACGACAAATGAGTTTATTAAGAGAGTAAGTTCGCATACCTATTTAAACACGTTGGTCTAATTTGATCTTGATTTATCAAGAACAATAAAATGATCTTCGAAACCAGATACTCATTGATTCTAGAACGATTAATTAACGAATGTATCAACATAATTATTTTATTATTCTAACTAATGATTCCAACAAAATTCAATGTTTTCTGCTGAAAGAATTTCTATCCTCCATATGCAGTACTTTTTTTATATAATTGGCTCTAAATTTAAGAAAAACAGAAAAAATAATTTGTTTTTTAAAGTCCAGAGCAAGAAGAAAATAAATTTTAATTCAGTTCAATAAAATTTAATTTTACATTCCTTTACGAAAGCCCGGTTTTAAGGAGAAAATAAATGCCAGAAAGTCATTATTGCTTTTATTTCTCTCGCATCATTCACTTGGGATTATGATGCTATGGGCACATGGATTTTTTCTCGGAAAATGGACAGAATACACACAATACTTGAGTCTCATTATTTTTAACAATATTTAATTCATGTGGACCCCAACTCCTCATGTGAGAGAAATTCAAAAATCTCTAAAAAAATCCGTCATTTTCTCCTTGTACTTTCATCATTTTTCTTTAGAGCCTTCATTTTTTTTTCTAATTAAATAAAATGATATTAGCTGTTCAAGAAATAATTATTAATTAACAACACACATGTGTTCGTATGTAATCAAGACTCGAGAGTTGGGTCCACGGGTTGACTATGCCAATTCTATTCTACCAGATTTCGATCGAGACTTTTGTTGCATACTGCATAAACTTTTGTTCAGTTTGTCATAATTTTTCATCTGGAAAAATTGGGAATTGAAGCTAAATAAATCAAACTCGAAAAAGGCACAACTTTTATTTTTATTTTTTTCTATGAGAATTTTTTATCTAAGTTTAATTCAACGAAATTGAAGATTTAAATGTCACAAGGTAGAAAATGAGAAGGTAGTTTATTTATTTATTTTAATAAATAAATAAATAACGAATTGTTAAGACATCTGAATATTAGGGCTTGTGTGGGAGTGATTAAAATCAGATTAAAATTGAAAATATAGCCGTTATTGTTGACTTTTATTAGACGAGTGGGGCCCAATAACGGCCATATTTTCAATTTTAATTGGCTTTTAATCCCTCCCAAACGGGGCCTAAAAATTAATAAAACTCAATTTAAATTGAATTGTTACTAAAAACCCTACTAAGAGTTTTATTAATAAGAAAAAGTACATCATCAGTTTTTCAACCCGTTGTTATCTTGGTAAGTTAGTCCTAACTTTTAAAAATAAATAAATTGATCACCAGTTTTCAATATTGCTGACAATCACAATTATGAAAACAGATATTCATTACATCATATGTGGCAAGAGCTGACCAACTTTGAGAGATGTTAAAAAGTTTGAAGTGGGACGTATTTCAATAGAGCCACGTGATCACGTAATAAAATTGTAGACAATTATGTCATTACAAACTTATTGTGGAACTATACTAAAAGATTATAGACTTATCTTTTTCTTTTTATAAATTAATGACTAACTTGTTATTGTATCATAAATTGAAGAGAAATTGTGTAAGTTTTCTTATTAATGACGATAAAATACTAAACCCAAAGGAAGAAATTCAAAGAGCTTGGCAATTAGAACACGTTAAGAAGTTGTCAAGCCACCGTCTTCAACCATCCTAATCACAACGTTACAAAATATTCATAATGTCACAATTAGTTCCCCATTTTCCTCTCCAACAAACAAGATTCCGTTCTTATTCTATAAAAATATCTATCAATTTCTTAATTTTTAGAAATGACAAGCGTATGTCGTTGGAAAACTTAAAGTTCGGAAGACATTTTTATAAAGTTATTTAGGTGTCGTTCTCTTCGTGTTTCATTTTTCCGTTTTGAGTTTTCAATTCATTTTGAATTTTGTGTTTTGAGTGTCTATTTTGAAATTGTTGAAAATGTGTTCTTTTTGGTATTTTGAAAAATCAAAAACTAAAAATCGAAAACACGTTCACTTTCCTTCAAATCATTTCCCCTCTTTCTTCCACCCCCTCTCTCTCTCTCTCCATCGCGTCTCTCTCTTCTTCCCCTCCTCACTGTCCGTCTCTCTCTCTTCTTCCCCTTCCCTCTCTGTGAACGGTGGTGGTTGGGGTACGAATTTGGCTGTCGTTGGGGTGCGAATTTGGCTGTGGTTGGGGTGCGAATTTGGGTGTGAATTTGGTTGTGGTTGGGTGCGATTTGTGCAGTGCGATTTGTTTCTGGTTTCGATTTCTCCCTTTTCTTTTTTATTTTGCTTCTGGTTCCGATTTGTGCGGTGCTGGAGTTTGGCTGTGGTGAGATGGAGATAAGGAAGATACTGATTGTGGTGTTTGGCTGTGGCAGTGGTGGCGAGATGGAGATAAGGTTCTAACAGTTTGGCTGTGGCAATGGTGGTCACCGGTGTTGGAGGAGAGAAATCAGTGAGATGAGATAAGGAAGATACAGATTGTGGAAGGGAGAAGGAACAGTAACTCCATTTCCCGTGTTTTCAATTTTGGGTTGATTTTGCTGGAAAACGGCCAAAACGCTGAAAAGTCGTTTTGGCGTTTTCGGTGTAAAAAAATTTTTCGTTTTGGAAAACGCGTTTTCGGAAATAAGAAAGAGAACGCGTTTTCACCGTTTTGAAAAATCGAAAACAGAAAATGACCCGAAAACGGCAAAGAGAACGCAGCCTTAGATTCTCAACAATGTTTTGATGGGATTCAGGTTTTGATGGGACTAATTGGTTTTTTGAACGAAATGTTTTATTTCAAAAAACAATTAAACACATCCACTTACAAAATGTTTACCGAAAGATCAAGTATGTTGCCTATTGAAAGGAATGAGATTAAAGCCTACTACGTAAGACATCTGTGTGAGTATTCTTGTCTTGGTTTACACCAACGACTGAATTGTTCAAGATATCACGTTTACCAATTAGCCAAGTAAATACGATAGTTACTTATTAAGGAAGGTTCAAGGTCGGAAGCTACCTTACCTGATGCAGTATTTTTCTGCTCTTTCTCTCTACAATGCATCATATTTGTGCATAGTATGAGTATATTTGAATTTTCATTCATGTGGGGGATTGTTGAAATTTGGTTTAGAGAATGAAATTAAGTATGAAAAAATGACTTTCGTGTCAATTTCGACCAAATATTCGTACTTGATCCGATAGTCAAATTATAAATATAAATAAACTAACTTGTTCTACTAATCTAGTACATCATCATGATATATTTGAAATCTCAAAATCAATTTCGGATGAATGAGAAATTGTGATCCAAAGTTGAATAGAAAATAGGAAATATGGGCTAAAATATGGCTATCTCCATTGCTCGCATATTGCTCGAGCTATGAAACTGTCGCTCGTGCTATAGTCTAGCGACATAAGCTCTAATGAAAAAGCACTGTCGCTTGAGTGAGAGGTCAGGACAGCAAATGCTGCGATCTTTGGCAAATGTTGTTGAGTTTCGAGCACGGCATTTCACTCACAATATTTCCTCTTCTATATAAAGGACCATTTGGATTTGTCCTAACTGAATTATTAACCACAAAGAAGTCACTTTCTTATTGAAATCTTACATGCTTCTGCAATTCGAGAAGATAAATCAGTACAAATTCTTGACAGGAATTTGGTAAGAGAAGATCAAATTGAGCAGCTAAACAAAGTTGCAGAACTTTCAGAATAGTGCCTCAAATTAAAATGAAAGGAAAGGCCAAGTATGAAGGAGGTTGTAATGGAGCTTGAAGCATTAAGATTGGTCGAGAATTAACCATGTATAAATGGAAAATTTGAATGAGGAAGCATTTGTTTATTCCTGTGGAGTTTCATGTTGAAACCAGTAAAGCTGATATGATTACTTTTTGTCTTCAAACAGTGCACTCTTTTGTATTCCTATGACAACCTTCTGTGTTTCAAGGTCTTTAGCTAGTAATCTACTCTTTTGTTTCGTGCAAGTCATTAATTAGGCAGGTTTTTCACTTTCCTTCAGTTTTGCAGCTGCTTGTAATTTCTTTTGGTCATCGATCTTAGGCAAGTCATATATGAAGGGAAATTTGGCACAATGATGCAATGCCCATTGGGCCCAGCTAACTTATTAATTCTGTTTGGTTCCTTGGTGCAAAGAAAACGTGTTCTGTGAAGTTGAAATCGTGTTTCTCACTTACCTGATTTATGAACGCCAATGGAGTCACCACGTGTCCCCTCCAATGCCGTTGGATTGGCGACTGTTGTCCGACCCATTTAAATGGGCTTCTAGTGTTCGAGAGACACAACTGCTACTTCGAGAGTCTTCCATTTTCTCTCACCACTGCATCGTTCTCTCGAGTTTTCTATCTTCTTCACCGTTTTCTAATTCTTTTCTCAATAGCTGTAATCTTGAGTGATTTACTTGTATTGGGTGTTGGTTTTGTGTGAACCGGATTGTTAGTGAAGAGAGTTCTCATTTGTGATATCAAAGGGCTTGTCTGAGTGCCAATCTCGTTTGTATTCTTACCTTGGGGTCTGATTTGTATATAATAGTGGTTTGTTCTTGAGGTTGAAGCGCAGATTCTAAACTTTAGCCTGTGGGCTTTCTTATGGCATAAAAGATACGTGTTATTTTCTAGTTTCTTGAGTTAATCTTTTCAGTTCATTTAGTTTCTGTTTTTGCACTTATATTTGATGATTTCTTGTGAGCTAACGTTGTGAACTCCTCCCAACAATATAACATATTACACAGCAGTTTCTTTTCATGGTATCTAAACAGTGGGGGTTGGTGTCATCTGTGAACCAAGTTCTCCCTAAGAAGTAAACCTGTCGGGCTCCAGGTTGATTTAAGAGTCAACCTGCCGAATTATTGACAGGCCAGAAGGCCCTTTCCTTCGACAATCTGAAGAACAGAGAAACTAGCCACGTATTTTGTTTCTGCTATTCAAGAAGACCGATTATTGCAAATTGTTGATGGGAATTTGGTGAAGGAGGATAGTGTTAAGCAGGTGGAACAAGTTGCAGAGCTTACAGAATGGTGCCTCAAATTAAAACGAGAAGAGGGACCAAGTATGAAGGAGGTTGCAATATAGCTTGTGTTGGGGATTTTGAGAGTGCATTTTGTAAATCAAAGTGAAATTCTCACAAATAACAAGGTAAACCATGTTTTATCAAAGCATAAGAGAAGTAGGAACTTCAAGAATCATGATACGAAACAAAAACTTCGAGGCAAGTATTCAACACTTTGTTTTTAAGGCGAATTTGTTCCGCAACGGTACTAAGGGAAAATTGACGATCGTCTGCCAAAATACAACGAATTCTCCTTTCAGTAAAAGCATTTCAAACTTCAAGGCAACATCGAACTTCGAAATAGAATTTTTTGTAAAGTCCAAAAAAAAAAAAAAATTTATAAAATAGAATTAATTGTTCTAGGTGTTATGTTATATATATATATATTTTTTAAAGTTGAAGGATTGAAGTGAAATAATTTTAAATTCTTATATTTTTGGGTCAAATATTTAGATATTGATAGAGCGTTCATAAGTATATCAATATTGGGCTCGTTAGATAGTTCGTATTTAATCATTTATTTTAGATTCAGGAAAAAGTTAATTCGAATAAGTTAGACTCAAAATATTGCAGTTTAAAGAAGTGGTTATAAATTAGTTTTTCATTAAATTAAAATTTTCAATTTAAAAAGGATTGATAAAAAATCTGAGCTAACAAGTTAGGATTACGAGATGTAAGTGGTTTGTCCCGTTTAAATTTTATTTCTTCAAGTTTATAAATGTTATACTAACAAAAGATATGATATGATTATTTTAAGATGGAACCTCAAATCTTAACATGGTATCAGAGCTCATAAAACTTCAACGAGTAATTAGAATAATGTATAAATATTTTATCTTCATTAGCGAGCATTCACTGTTTGTTTAAACAAGCCACAATCTTATGAGAACATGTTTAGGGATAAAATCCTACATCGAATAATGATAAAAACATATATCAATTTATAAGAATTTGAACTGCCTCTCTTAACAAGGTTGACCTTTTAAGATAAAACTTCTATTCTTAGTAGTTATAACCATGAACCAAGTCCAAAAAATTGCACTTTGTTTGAAAATGTATAAATATTTTATCTTCATTAGCGAGCATTCACTGTTTGTTTACACCAACATTATCTTCTTTTATACTTTCCTTTATGGGGTCAGTGGAATAATCATTTGACTGGTATTAAAATGCGAGGGAGAACTCCCTGATAATCAGCAAGGAAGAACTTTGGAAAAAGGGTAGAAACGTCTATTGAAGGAAATGCACATGGGAGCTAATTTTCAGTTTTGCCTTGCTGGAATGTTATTCTTTCTGCCAAATTGGTTATATTGTTGTTAGTTCTAGATCCTTCTTAGCTGGTGTATATATATTCTGATGTAATAGATAGATCAATATACAATTTTTCATCAATTCATTCAATACATTTTCAGTTGTTTTTATTTTAATCATTTGTGGGCACATTACAATTGTCCTTCTTCATTTCTTATATGGTATCAGAGCGGAAATTTCATTAAACAATGGCTGATAATCAAAGTGCCACAGCAGAGACAACAAACCAGAATGCCAACATTGAGCAAAGCTCAAATGTTAACCCAACCATACACATTCAACTAAACGATCCTACCAATCCCAGCAGCCCCTATTTCATTGGCGGAAATGACAACTCAGGAGCAATCCTTGTCACTCATGTTCTTGATAACACCAACTATTATGCTTGGGCAAGATCCATTAAAAGAGCACTTAGAATCAAAAATAAACTTGGTTTTATCGATGGTAGCCTTTCTGAACTAGGAGAACCCAACACCTTTCTGATGGAACATTGGCTAAGGTGCAATGACATTGTAATAGCTTGGCTGCAGAACACTATGTCAATTGACATCAAGCCTCGAACACTCTATGCTGATACACAAAGTGAACTCGGTTGGATCACGGAGCATCAACTTGGACGGCAAAAATGCCCCACGAATTTATGAGGTGAAGCGATCTATTGCTACCCCGATGCAAGAGGAAGATTACGCAAGTGTCTATTTCTCGAAGTATAAAACGCTCCTTGATGAGTTAATGAATTATGAGACTATTCCAAACCGCATCTGTGGGGGTTTTAAGGTGGCTATTGAGAATCAGCAAAGGGATTGGGTAATGAGATTCTTAATGGGGTTGAATGACTCATATAAGGCAATTAAGGCTCAGATCCTATTAATTAAGCCTTTCCCTACTATCAATGAAGTCTATTCTATAATTCAACAAGAGGAGAAAAGGAGACAGATCTCAGTTAACACGTCTACTCCAGACTCCATGGTTTTTGCAACTAGAGGAAACGCTTATAATTCAACAAGACACAGACAGAGAGAAAATATTATTGCACTTTCTGCAAGATGGCTGGACACTCACTGGAAAGATGCACTAAAGCCAACCCCAACAAGTTATTTTGCAACCACTGCCAGATGACAGGACATTCTGTGGATAAGTGCTACAAGATTCATGGATATCCTCCTGGACATAGGCTATATGGAAAGAGTAATACCTTTGCTGGTTTAGTCTCCATGCAAGGACAAGGAGATACTGACAGCAACCAGGCAACATTCACTCAAGAGCAACATGCTCAGATTCTGGCTTTACTACAGTCACAAAACATCAAGGGACTCACCAACACTACTCCTTCAGAAGCACAAACCTCCAAAGTTTCTGGTATTTTATCCTGCTTATCCACCCATGGTACAAAAACCAGGAAAAATTCTAACATACCATGGGTGATCGACACAGGTGCAACAGACCATATGGTCTGTTGCACCACATTCTATAGTAATCCTCCAACTAAAGTAGCTTATTCAGTATCACTTCCTAATGGAAATATTGCCAATGTCACACACACAGGAACTATCAAGGTCACAGAGAAATTGATCCTCACCAATGTCCTCTGTGTACCATCCTTCACATTCAACCTCATATCTGTTAGAAGATTAACCAAGGCATCAAATTGTTGCTTAATATTTTTTCCTGAAAAATGCTTTGTGCAGGACCTTTCGACCTTGAAAATGACTGGAATGGGTGAAATAAAGCAAGGGCTATATCATCTGGCAGAGTCTCAAGTTTCCTCCGCAGCTTTGATAGAAGCCTCTCCTTCTCATCCTCTCTCAAACAGATCTTCCACTTCTGCAATCGTTTCCAGTGGCAGCAAAAATTTCGATCTATGGCATTATAGGCTGGGGCATCCCTCCTATTCTAGATTAGATTTGCTGAATTTTAATCACAATCCTAAACTTGTTAAAGAACCGTGCCTTATCTGCCCTTTAGCTAAGATGCATAAGTTACCATTTTCTATCAGTCATCATAAATCCAAGAGTGTTTTTGATTTAATTCACTGTGACCTTTGGGGTCCTTGCACCAAAATCAGTTACGATGGATCCAAGTATTTTCTTTCTATAGTCGATGATTTTAGTAGATACACTTGGGTTTACATGTTAAAAACAAAATCAGATGCCACTACAGCCCTGCAAGGATTTTGTGCTCTTATTAACACCCAATTTCGAACTCAAGTTAAGGTTATTAGGACAGATAATGGAGCGGAATTTGAAATGAAAGAATACTATCATAAAAATGGGATTATTCACCAGAAAACATGTGTTGAAACGCCGCAACAGAATGCCATAGTTGAGAGAAAGCACCAACATATTCTTAATGTTGCAAGAGCTTTGAAAATTCAGAGTTCAATACCTATGAAATACTGGAATGAATGTGTGCTACGATCTATCTGATAAATAGGACTCCTTCTCCATTACTCAAAAACAAAACTCCTTTTGAACTCTTATTTAAACACAAACCAGACTACTTACACCTTAGAATTTTTGGATGCCTTGCCTTTGCCACAACACTTGCCAATCATAGAACAAAATTCGAACCTAGAGCTAGAAAATGCATCTTCTTAGGATATCCTTTTGGGATAAAGGGATACAAACTTCTTGACCTCGAATCCAAAAAGATTTTCGTCTCCAGAAATGTCATGTTTTATGAAAGTCAATTTCCCTTCAGGGAATGTAGTACATCTAAAAATAATGGCATAAAACCATCATTTGTTCCAGATATTTCTGAGGCAGAAAACCATAGTCATTTCTCTCCTGTTAAAGTCACTGATCAGATGACAGAAAAAGAAGTCATTCATTCTTTTCCTATTACTGATGAATTGTTAAGTGATCACGAAGTCAATAATTCCATCGATGAAACAAACAACCATTCAACAGAGCCATCTCTGTTTTCTGAAGAATCACCTGATGAAACCATTAATGATCATCCTTCAGCACGAAGATCCACAAGAGTCAAGAAGACACCTGCCTATCTTAAAGAATACATATGTCACCAAGCTTCATTTCACCCATCACAGGAATTGACAAGGGACAAAGATTCTCATATTCCAGGTAAATTTTTTCCTCTAAGTGCCACTATATCAAATCAGAAATTATCAGATAAACACAAGGCCTTTATAACTTCCATAACCACACATACTGAACCCAGCACATACCAAGAAGCACTAGCCTCAACTGACTGGTGTAAAGCTATGAAAAATGAAATTGCTGCCTTAGAGATGAATGATACTTGGGTTGTTGCTGACCTCCCTCCTGACAAGAGAACTATTGGCTGGAAATGGGTATTCAAAGTAAATTATAAAGCTGATGGAAGCGTGGAAAGGTACAAGGCTAGGCTCGTAGCAAAGGGCTATACACAGCAAGAGGGCTTAGACTACCACGAAACCTTTTCACCAGTTGCAAAGATGGTGACAGTCAGGAGTTTACTCGCTATTGCAGCCATTAAGGGGTGGCATTTACATCAATTTGATGTGAATAATGCATTTTTGCATGGAGATCTAGATGAGGAAGTGTACATGGATATGTCCCCTAATCATCCGGAAGCAGGGACATCAAAAGTGTGTAAACTATTAAAGAGTATATACGGGCTAAAACAAGCATCTAGACAGTGGTACTCCAAGCTTTCAGCCTTCATTGTTGAGCAGGATTTTATTCAATCAAGGGCAGATTACAGCTTATTTACAAGAACAGATAAGAATTCATTCACAGCTATCCTCGTTTATGTTGATGATATAATTATAGCCAGCAATGATATGGCTAGCATCAGTTCTCTTAAACAACTGCTGGATGACAGATTCAAAATCAAAGACCTAGGAACATTGAAGTATTTTTTGGGAATTGAAGTAGCAAGGTCTGATAAAGGAATTCACATCAATCAACGAAAGTATGCCCTGGATATTCTATCTGACTCAGGATCGATAGGATGTGTGCCAGCAAAAATCCCCTTGGATCAGAATATGAAGTTGTCCAAGACAGATGGAGAGAGTCTCATTGATCCTACTATATATAGGAGATTAGTTGGGAGGTTACTATATTTAACAATTACCAGACCAGACCTATCATATTCTGTACAGCTGCTTAGTCAATTCATGAGCGATCCTCGAACCTCACATTTAAAAGCAGCCAATAAGGTGTTGAGGTACATAAAGAGAGCTCCAGGACAAGGATTGATGTTTTCTGTAAATTCAGAATTACAACTCAATGCCTTTTGCGATTCGATTGGGGAGCTTGCCGGATACACGAAGAAGCATCTCGGGATCTTGTGTGATGCTTGGAAAGTCATTAATATCATGGAAATCAAAGAAGCAAAGCACCGTGTCCGGATCTTCGTGCGAGTACGGGGGCAATGGCAAATGCTTGTTGTGAGCTAACCTGGCTTAGGTACTTGTTCAAAGACCTGAGAATCGAACATCCACAACCTGCCAACCTGTTCTGTGACAACAAATCTGCCCTTCACATAGCTGCAAATCCAGTTTTCCATTAGAGGACTAAGCATATCGAAATGGATTGCCATTTAATAAGGGACAAGATTCAGGAAGGTAATGTGGTTACTAAGCATCTGAGTAGTAACTGCCAAATCGCCGACATCTTAACAAAATCATTAAACTCGTCGCAATTTTACCAACACATGGACAATATGGGAGTTGTTGATATCCACTCTCCATCTTGCGGGGGACTATTAAAATGTGAGGGAGAACTCCCTGATAATCAGCAAGGAAGAACTTTGGAAAAAGGGTAGAAACGTCTATTGAAGGAAATGCACATGGGAGCTAATTTTCAGTTTTGCCTTGCTGTAATCTTGTTGCTGGAATGTTATTCTTTCTGCCAAATTGGTTATATTGTTGTTAGTTCTAGATCCTTCTTAGCTGGTGTATATATATTCTGATGTAATAGATAGATCACTATACAATTTTTCATCAATTCATTCAATACATTTTCAGTTGTTTTTATTTTAATCATTTGTGGGCACATTACAATTGTCCTTCTTCATTTCTTATAACTGGTTCATCCTCGGTTACTAATATTTATTAATATTTTTACTTACTTACTATAATCTCAATTACTTGGCTTTGGACTAAGATAATAGTTTAGGAACCAAAGATCTCGATTAAACATATTGGTCTAATTTCTCATTAGTTTTAGTCAACCGAGCAGGAGAAATTTCAGGTTAATGACAACGAATTCAATTTACTATCGGCAAAACTATTTTTTTCTTAAATGTCGAATAGTCCACCATACATCTTCATACTAGATTCTTAATGCGCTAGTTGTAGTTGACTCAAAAAGTAAAAAAATCATTCAAAGGATTTAGTATTACACACTTTAGCCGGCGGAGGAAAAACACATGCAAAGTCGAGGTGAAGAAAAGATTGTGGAAAAGTGAAAGGAAAGTGTTTGTGTAGAAAGATTCTCCCAATTTTGTGGATGTAACAAATTTGCGATTACCCTATTGGAAGTGGTTATGTAGATGGAAAATCCATAGTGCATTATTTTTATCAGTCAACTTGGTAAGAATGCATGTGTGATTACGCGTATTGAACGCGTTTTTGACAAAAGTAAGAAGAAGTAGAAGAAAAAGAAGAAGAAAAGAAATTTCCCGTCGGTTTCCTGCCCAGATTTCCACTTTCCATGTCCGCATTCGGAGACTACATAAGTTTTCATCCTATTCTAGATCTTAAACATCTATAGATTCTTAAGCTTTAACACACAAAGAATAAAAAATAAAAAAGCTGTAACCAAACAGCAATATTTTGGGATGAGTAGAGACAACTGGGAAAGGTTGGTTGTAGCCGTTCTCCGGAATGAAGAGCTTCGGGAACTTGCCCATGCCCCCTCGATAGTCCCGAGTGATGTCAGTTCCAGGTTAAGTTCTAGTTCTATTTCTTTGGATCTCAATTCCAGGTTGAGTTTCAGTACTCCTCCTCACCCTCAAGGTACATCTATTTTACTTTTGTGTGTTATAATGAAGCAATTAGGACTCTGTTGTGTCTTCCTTTCAGGCAAGATTTATCACTGGATTATGATCGGTGTTTCCTTGTGCTCGTTTATATGATGCTTTAAAAACATAAGATCTGTCAAAGATTTAGCACAATTTTATTAAGAAAATGAAGAATACTTCTGTGAACTAACTTCGAATCTTATTCAATTGATGATACATTACAGAGAGGACATGGCTATATTTGTAGAAGATTTAGGTTCTTACTTCGCCACTGAATGTAAACTGAATTAACTGCTGCTAACTATCAAACCGAATTGACTGGTTGAAGGCTAAGCTAACGGATGTAACTAACTATCCTCTAAAATATCTTGAACAAAAGTTTTGACGATGCAAGTAATGCTTTGATTTCTTTTGCAGCTGTAAATAAAAGCCGTGCAGTTCCTTTCACAGGAAGTTCTTTTGTAGATTGGATAACCCCGAAAAGAAGGCTGGTGAAACAAAGAGAGAAGTTCTTCCAGCAAAATGGTGGATTACTTTTACAACAGAAACTTTCTTCGGATGACGTAGCCAATGAAAAATTCAGAATTTTTTCTAGCAAAGATCTCTGGAGGGCCACAAACAAATTTAATGAAGGAAACATAATTGGTCGGGGGGTTTATGGAACATTTTACAAAGGAATTTTACCTGACAATAGAGTGGTTGCCATTAAGAAGTCCAAAGTAATTGATCAAAATCATATTGACCAGGTTACCAATGAAGCTATAATTGTTTCCCAAATCAACCACCGGAACGTGGTGAAGTTGTTGGGGTGCTGTTTGGAGACAGAAGTCCCTCTGCTGGTTTATGAGTTCATCCCAAACGGGTCTCTTTTCAGTCATATTCATAAACCAACTCTTGCTTGCAGATTTTCATGGGAAATGAGGGTAAAAGTAGCAACGGAAACTGCCTGGGCGCTTGCATATTTGCATTCGGCTACATCAACCCCTATTGTTCACAGAGATGTAAAATGTACAAAAATAATGCTGGATCACACCTGTACTGCAAAACTGATTGATTTTGATAGGTCAAGGTATTAAATCATATCATTTAAAAGCATAAGTTGAAATGGGGCAAAATTATCTATTTAAATTTTTTCTTTACCATGTCCCTCATGTGCACACCGGTTTCACCTTTTTTTTATGTTGATACATGCACATTTTTCATAAATGGGTGACGATAAGAACTGAAAATATGAGTTTTGCGTAAGGCTGCAAATAGATTGGATATGGACCGAATCTGCCCATATCCGATCAAATCTGATAAGAATAATTCTTGGATCCTATTCGATAAGTCAACGGATACCTGATTGTTAAATCCATATTTAGCCTCTGTTTGGCACCCATTTTTTTCTCATTCTCATTCTCATTCCTTTTCTCTTTCTTCATTTCAACCACACATTTTATCAATAAAATAATATTACACATAAATCTAAAAATTCTCCTTATTTTTTAACCACACATTCTTCTATCAATCACTATTCAAAAACTAATTTTTCTACTAAAATGGGTGTCAAACACCCCCTTAGTTTGCTATATTATCTGATCCGAAATATTTTACATATATTTTTTTTTCTTATTGGAAAGAGAGGATTCTCAATTTCAATACAAAATTTTTTATTATATATTTAATTTTATATTGAAATTTGACAAATTTGTCATTCTTCATTAAAAGTCATAAAGTATAATATAAATGAAAAAAATTTATGCGTAATAAATTATGCGATAATGCGTAAAATATGTTGTATAATTATAACAAATCGGATCGGATTGACTTATATCCATATTTGTTCCATTTAGTTAACCAATGATCGAATTCGGATCAAAATCTAATCCGATGACAACCCTAGCTTTGCATGCCCTGATACTATATTAAAGTAACCACTTCAAATTTTGTTTTCATCATCAGGTTGTTCCATCTTGATCAATCTGAGCTCACTACATTGGTGTGCGGAACATTTGGATACTTGGATCCCGAATATTTTTCAACAAGCAAATTGACAAAAAAAAGCGACGTCTACAGCTTTGGAGTTGTTAAGAATATAGGGTTATTTTATTTTATTGTTTATTAAGGGTAGAATAGTCTTTTCAATTTCTTTTATTTAGCCTATATATAGTCTCTTTGTTTCTATGTTAAATCATTCTTTAGTATTCAATTGCATTATGTAGAATTAATAAAAACCCTAGCCTCCTTTTTCCTTTTCTTTATTTCTTTGAATTGTTTAACATGGTATCAGAGCTGTTACGATCTTAAACACATTAATCTTGAATTTCGTTCCCGACGAGCGGCCTTGAGCCGCTCGTCCGGCTAGCAATTTTGTTTTTTTTATTTTCTTTTCGGATCTGAATTCTTGATTTGGTTTCACTTTTATCTCCACCTTCCGTATAAGGCCGCTCGTCCGGCTAGCAATTTTGTTTTTTTTATTTTCTTTTCGGATCTGAATTCTTGATTTCGTTTCACTTTTATCTCCGCCTTCCGTATGTTCATAGTTCGTTGCTTGGACTCCTCTCAGTGCCCAGGGTTTGCAAATTTTCTGGGTTAAAATCATGAAAACCGGCATGATTTTACCATGACATCAAGGAGACTTTATAGAGGTGATGTATTGGAAGTGGGAAAATTGCATCTGGACGTTTGGAACCTTGGGTAGAGATGCAGAAAGGCAACTAAATTTGACGGTAGAGAATGGGATGCTATAATGGCAGGAGGTGACGTAAAGGAAGGGAATGGGTGTAAAGGAAAAGCATTGATCCATGAGAACAGGAGTAGAAGTCAAATTGAGG
>JAVHZT010000210.1:0-100000 GCA_035079005.1 Fraxinus americana | reverse complement strand
ACGATAAGATTTCCAATTAAAATTCTTTTTAAAATCAGAAACTAAATAAACAATCGAATATTTTATATTTTATTATTTATAAATCAATAATATTTTATTATTTTAATTGTTAATTAATTATTTCATTGTTTCTTATTTTAATTGTTAATTGAATATTTATTTATTTTCTTATAATTAATTTAATTTAATTTGATTAATAGAATATTAAATAAGCAATCGAATATTTCATATTTTATTATTTATAACTGAATAATATTATATTTTTTTTATTTTAATTGTTAACCGATTATTTCATTATTTCTTATTTTAATTGTCAATTCAATATTTCATTTATTGTGTATATAATATCTAATTGTAATTAATAGAATATAAAATAAACAATTGAAAATTTTATATTTTATTATTTATAAATAAATAATATATTTTATATTTTATTTTGATTGTTAATTGATTATTTCATTATTTCTTATTTTAATTATAAATTGTTTATATAATATTTAATTATATAAGTATTAGAATATTAAATAAACAATTCAAAGAAACAATTTATTTTGTTTATTTTGTTTTTTATTATTTATAACTAAACAATTAAATGAAATAATTTATTTTAAATTGTTTATTTAATGTTTTTTGAATAATTTCAATAAGTAATTTAAAACAAATTAGATAAAATAAATATTTTACTTGTTCACTTAATATTTCGTTGTAGAAGAAGAATTTATAATTAAATTCATTATTTTAATTGTTTATATAATATTTAATTATTATTAATTAATAAGATATTAAATAAACAACCAAAATATAAAATTTAAATAAACAATTCAAAGAAACAATTTAGTTTGTTTATTTAGTATTTTATTATTTGTAATTAAATAATATTTCAAATTTAAATAAACTCTTTTTTCTAACTAAATATTAGACAAAGTATTAAAATATAGAAATTAAATGAAATAATTTATTTTAAATTGTTTATTTAATTGTTTATAAACAATTTCAATAAGTAGTTTAAAATATATATATTTTAAATCGATTATTTTTATTCTTTGTAATCAAATTAAGTAAGTAATGTAAAATAAATTTTTTAATTGTTTACTTAATAATTTATAATATTAATTATAATTAATATAATACTAAATAAACAAACAAATATTTAATAGTTTATTCTTTAAAGCTAAATAATATTTTATATTTTACAAACTCTTTTTTTCGTGAATTTTACCTAAATAAGTTAATTATTTATTTAAATTAAATATTAAATAATTAATTAAAAATTCAAGACAAAATTAAACTATAATTAATATTAAATAATTATAGAAATTAATTTTAAATTAAATATTAAATGAAAAAAGAAAAAGAAATCAACTGGGCCGTCTAGCTGCGACCCGATGCCCTGGGCCCAAAAACCCGGAAGTCTGGGTGTCTGGGCTTTTTCTCCTCCAGCGGAGATCGCCGGAAAACGCCATTTCCGACAATCTCCGCCCCCCAATCTCACCCAAATCACATTTCATCCATTAATAATTGGTTCTACAATAATTTCTTCGAATATAATCAACAAAAATTCGAAACCATGCTTTTTTTTCTCTCTCTCCTCTCTTCCAAGTCACGTGTGAGGGTAAAAGTGGGAAAATGCTGGACTTTCAAGTTTTTTTTAGTTTTTCCTTTTTTTTTTTTTACATGGTCAACGACTATTGTGGAAAAGTGGCCGGGTCAACTGAGTATTTTCCACCATTTCCTCTAAGAGCTTGGTTGGGAGAGATTTTTGGGGAAATAATTGATTTTGAATAGTGATATGATGGGAAATGTGTGGTTGAAAAAGAAGAAAAATTATTGATGTGATGGAAAATATTATTTTATTGAAGAATGTGTGGTTGAAAATGAGAATTGATTTACTGTAGAAAAATCTAAATCCCTCCTAAATAGGGCCTAAGTATTATAGGTTCAATCGTCAGTGGCAAGACTCGATGGATTTCAAAGGGAGAAACCGAATGAAGGAAAAGAAACGCTAATGAAAAGGAAAATAAAAGGAAACAAAGAAAGAAAAGGAAAATAAAAGCGAAATAGGGCATTTACGGCGTGCTCCGTAAGAAACGCTAATGAAAAGAAAAAGAAAAGGAAAGAAAGAAAGAAAGAAAGAAAAAGAAAATAAAAGCGAAATAACGCATTTACGGCGTGCATTAATAGCACGCCGCAAATATTGGTTTAATACGGCATGCAAAGGATGCACGCCGTAAATACTTTAAACAATTGATTTTAAACGGCATACATATATCGCATGCCATAAATCATCTTTTTTTACGGCATGTCTTATATGTCGTCGTAAACGTATGCCGTAAAAAGTAACTTTTATTGTAGTGACAATTAGTTGGGACGAAAAATCTGACAATGAATTTTTATGAAAACAGCGTGCTTAAGCAATCAAGTCATAAAATAAAACTTTTAATTGATGCACCTGTTGATGCACTTCGTTGACTAGTGAAGGAAGCAAGCTACCTTGGGACTAACTTTGCCAATATAACATAGTTTTGGAACCTTAATTTTAAATATTGTACTTTGGTTATCAGTTGATGTTTGTGAATTATTTTTACTTCCTTTCTTCGTAATTTGAAATACATGATCACTAATTCATTGATTTTTGAAAGGTAACGAGTCAAGATGTCAGCTATTTGTTTAGACTAAGTAGTAAAATTCCTTAATTTTACTTACAGGAAGGTCCGCTTTGTCACAACTCTCGCCAGAACACAAGTTGGTAATTTTGGCTAGGGGTGGGCATGGGTCGGTTCGGTTCGGTTTTTTTTGGTTCCAGAAATTTTCGGGTATTTAGTAAATGGAACCGTCGGTTCCAAATATGATTTTGGAGCCGTTCGGGTTCGGTTCGGTTCCGTACTATAATTAAATTTTTTAACATTTAAAATAATACTACATAAATACACCTGAAAGTATATACTAATATTAATAACAAAAAGTAGATACAAATACCAAGTTCAATATTAGCTTTTACAAATTAACGTAATATAATTTAATAATATACAAATAATAAGTTGTCAAATACAAATATCAAAAAGTAAATATTACTAATAAAACTTCGATAATTCATTAATAATTCATTTGTTTCAAACCTTCAAGTCTACATAAAAATGAAATATAAATTAGAAGTCATAAAGATAAAATATTTTAAAGTATTGATAATACTTACCAACTATTTAATGTAATCATCAGTTGCTTGACTTTTCATACTAACTACTAAGAAATTATACAAGTAAAAATTGAAAAAAACACAACTAACAAACATAAATAAACTCTAAATTGTTCAACTAATAAGATTTAATAAGAAAAAAATTATTAATTTGTTTAGAAAAAATAATATAAAAAAAAATTCGGTTCTTATTCGATTATTCGGTTCTTGGTCTAGAACCGAGAACCGAACCAAACCATTCGATTCTCGATTCGGATACCCATTCGGGTATTTCATTTAAAAAAATCAGCTCAGTTCGGTTCCGATTAAATTCGATTCGGACATTTTGGCCAGCCCTAATTTTGGCACATATTTGGTTTTAAGCTTCCTGATTATTAGTGATGGAAATAAATTTTTTTCGATGTGATTATGAATTGATATGTTTGAAGGCTTGTAGTACTTGAAATTACTATAATTGTTGAAGTGGTGATATGCTAGTAGCTGAATTTTTGTGCTAATTTTTAATTCGGCATTAAAAATCTTATAAAACCCACGTCTAGATGGAAGGAAAGGCTCGTGCTGGAGAGTTTTCTGTCACTGGGCATCTATATACAAGTAAAAGTTTCTTACAAATTTTTAGGTCCTTTAGGGATAGTTCGTAGCCTTAATTTTGTGGATTTGAGGCATAGTCAATCGGATGGAATCCGAACTTATATACAGATGTTGTATAATGCTGTATTATCACGTAGAGATTTGAGAATTGACCTCCAAATTTAGTCTCAGAAATATCCAAAATGATTAAACTATATGTACATAATCAACTACCGAAAGTTTTACATAGGATGACGAGGCCAAAACTTCAATTCAAAAAAACGCCCGCACTGGTCAAAATTTCTTTTGAATTGTTCATAGGCACTTTTTAAAATACAGAACTACCCTTAAATCAAATGAAGGTGAAGAAGAATAAACGTTACCCATACTTTCGACAGCATCGAAGTGGCCATCATTGGAGTTGCCTGCTTCCCTTTCGTCTTAAGGGCCTGGTTTAGGGTCCGTTGCAATCGATTGAGGGGTAAGAACGTATGGTTCACCACTGTGTCAACGCTAGGTGTTTGTAAGCGTCGTCGAATGGGTTTTGAGGTCCTTTCATTTCTGTCGACTGCTGGGTTGGATTGCAAATGCGGGGTTGTAGGGTTTTATCCAAAATGGCAGGAAATTATTAGATTCACTGGGAAGGAGATTATGAACCTGAAATCTTCATTACTCAAGTGAAAAAGGTGACACGAGGCCACATATATATGCAGCACAGGGAAAAGGAAAAAGGCGCCAAAACTAACTAATTGTCCAGCCGTCAAAGTCTAGCTAGTGAAACAAACTAACAAGTAAAACTAATTAACAACAATACAAAGAGCACTGATATAACGTGATGGCACAATAGGTTCCAATACACCCCCTCAAGATGTGCCATAAATGTTTTTGACACACATCTTGGACATCAAAGGATTTAAAGTAGTGGCTGGCATGGCTTTTGTGAAAGCATCTGCAAGCCGATACTTAGAACGAATAGGAAGAAGTTTTACTATGCCAGCAGTTATTGTCTCGGATGAAATTGCAGTCAATTTCAATATGTTTTGTCCTCTCATGAAAGACTAGATTGGTGGGTATCTGAATGGCAACTTGATTGTTGCAATAGATGGTAGCGGGTGATGTGGTAAGAACCCCAAAATCTTTCATCAGCTGATGAATCCAAAGAATCTCACTAACAGTGGCAGTAATAGCTCTGTACTCTGCTTCAGCAGAAGAACGGGAAATGGTTTACTGCCTTTTCAACTTCTAAGATACCATGGAATCTCCAATGAAGATGCAGAAACTTGTAGTTGATTTTCTTGTATGAACACACGACCCCCAGTCAACATAAGAGAAAGCACGGATAGTTAAAGGTGTTTTAGACAACTGCTGTGATGAGAAGAAAATGCCCTAGCCAGGATTCCCCTTTAGATATCATAAGAGATGATGAATTGCCTTCAAGTGCGGCAATCTAGGTTGGGCAGAAAATTGACTCAATTTATGTACCGCAAAAGTAATATCTGGCCGTGACAATGTCATATATATAAGCTTTCCAATCAGCCTGTGATATATAGTACGATCTGGTAACAATTCACTTTCATGAATGCTAAGAACTGACTTCGTTTCCATAGGACTAGTTGCTGATTTACAATCCAAATAATTGGCATCCTCCAGTAACTGCAAAGTGTATTGCTTCTGAGATATAACAATCCCTGAAGCCGAACGTACAATTTCTATCCCTAAAAAATATTTTAATTGTCCCAAATCTTTGAGCTTGAAATGTGACTGTAAGAAAGCTTTCAAAGAAGCGATCATCTGCATACTTGGACCAGTGATTACAATGTCGTTTACATACACTAATGCCAGGAAGTTGACACCATTTCCTTTAGTGAAGAGGCAATAGTCAGCTTTAGACTGAGTGAAGCCAAATTGAATCAAAGAAGTGGTGAATTTTTCATTCCACTACCGGGAGGCTTGTTTGAGTCCATAGATGGACTTATGTAACTTGCAAACCATCTTCTCTCCTTTCTCGAAGGATGTAAGAGTCTCATAGCCAAGAGGGAGGTCCATGTAGACCTCTTCAAATAGGTTTCCATTCAGGAACGCGTTGTTCACATCTAATTGAAAAAGGTGCCAATTTTGATGAGCAGCTAGAGTAAGCAATACTTTAATGGTCACATTCTTTGCCACTGGGAAGAAGGTATCAAAATAATCCAAGCCCTCACTTTATGTGTAGCCTTGTGCAGCAAGGCGAGCCTTATACCTTTCAAGTGATCCATCAAAATTGTATTTACTTTTATATATCCATCGACATCCAACTGAGTGTTTTCCAGGAGGTAAAGGCACCACAGACCATTAATTTCTATTGCATCCAACTCAAGTTTCATGGCATCGCGCCATTGTGGAAGTTTTATAGCCTGATGGAAAAATTGAGGTTCAAAGTGAGTTGAAATGTTTAGAATAAGGTTCCTGTAAGGGGCAGATAGATGTTGGTATGTGATAAAATGGCTGATGTGATACTGTGAGTGGAGCAGGATTATGAGATTAAGTGAGTAAGCTGCAGTGATAATCAAGAAGGTATTTTGGTGGTCTAGAGGCTCTTCGGGTTTTTCGAATGTCTTGAGTATAAGGCCTGGATGAAGGAGAAGTAGTTGGAGTATCAGATGTTACTGGGGGTGAAGAAGGATGTATCCCAAAAAAAAATTGATTATCATCAGGTATAGGGAAGATAGCAGGTGGTGAAGGAATGTTGTGGGAAACAACAGATGAAGGTGAAGGAGTATCTTCTGCAGCATGAATATTAGAGGGTATAGGTAAAACAAGATCAGGAAAGGGGTCTAGCAACTCATCAGAATTAGTAATGGTATGAAATGGAAAAACCTCTTCATGAAACACAACATCTCTGGACACAAAAACTCTGTCTTGATTCAATGTCAAGCAATTTGTACCCTTTGATTCCTGATGGATATCCTATAAAAACACATAACTTTGCACGTGGATGGAACGTGTCCCTATGTGGTCTGAGAGTAGATGCAAAAACCAAACAGCCAAAAATTCTCATCATAGAATAGTCAGCACTGCAACCGTGTAAGATCTCATAAGGAGTTTTATGTCGAAGTAAAGTAGATGGTGTCCTATTGATAAGGTAGGCTACGGTTAACATGCACTCAGTCCAATAGGTCACAAAAATTATGGACTGAAAATATAGGGCTCGAGCCACATTTAAAAGATGTTGGTGTTTACACTCGACCACTGAGTTTTGTTGAGGAGTTTCAACGCAACTAAATTGATGGACTACTCCCTTTTTAGCGAAAAATTCCCTGAAGGATAACTCCTGAGCATTGTCTGATCTGAACGTTTTGATTGTGGTATTAAATTGTGTATTAACCATGTTAAAAAATCGATGCAATGCATTCACAACATCTGATTTATGTGTCAACAAGTAGATCCAAGTAAATCTAGAGCAATCATCCACCAATGTTAAGAAATACTTATGTCCTGAATGAGAAGGTAAATGGTACGGCCCCCATACATCACAATGCAAAAGGTCAAATGGTTTGCTGGACATCTTGTTATTTGATTCAAAAGATAACCTTATCTGTTTTGTTATAGGACAAATATAATAAGGGAGATGTTTATTCAATTTGGAAATATCACAACCTACTTGATCTTTCAACACATTTAATCTTTTAAAGGACAAATGGCCAAGTCTATTATGCCATACATGAGCAGAAATACTACCAACAAAAACATCTGAAACTGAATTAATCTCCCTGACAATAAGAACATATAATTCTTGAACCTTGTTACCCTTGCCAATCATCTACCTAGTGGCTGCCTCCTGAATGACGAAATGATCATGAAAGAAGCTTAAAGTGAGCTGAGATTCAACAGTTAATGCACTGACAGACAACAGGTTGAATTTGAACTGTGGAACAAATAACACATTATGCAACAATAGAGATGGACTCGGTCTGATATCGCCATACAAACTGACTGAGATTCGTGTGTGGTTTGGTAATATGATACTTGCATTATCAACTGGCCTCAACTTTAAGCATTAGCAATGGAGCACACATGTCTTGTGGCTCTTGAATCTATTATCCACAAATCCTTAGTAGCAAAAACAGGATTAACTGAAACAGAGTGGCATGTACCTGAAGTACCTAAAGTGATGTGCTTGTTTGGAGCAGCAGTATCAGCATTTGAACTTGTAGTTAGGTGACTAGACAACATGTGCATTAGCAGTTGGTATTGACTGGCATTCAAATTCTGCATAAAAGTCTCCACGTTTGGTTGCTGATCAACATGAGAAGAAGCTGTCAATTGATTACAGTACTTTAATTCTGAAAATTATCCTTCTGTTTAGACTTAGATCCTGGAGGATATCCATGGATTTTATAGCATTTATCTATGGAATGGCCATGAAATTTACAATGACTGAAATAAGGTTTGTCCTTCCTTCTGAAGGCATTATAGTTACCAAACCTATTACCATCACCATGAAAATGAGGACTGAAGGCAGGCTTTGAATTATCAGATCTTAAGGCAAATACAGGTGCATTATTAACATCATTAGTATGTAAGTGTGTCCTCAGCTTCCTCTGATTTTCTTCCTGTGATATTAGAGCAAAAATCTTGTTAATAGGTGGCATCGGATCCATAAGAAAGATCTAATCTCTGGCTTGGGAAAAGGAGTCATTTAACCCCATGAGGAAGGACATGATATAGTCCATCTGAAAATACTTGTTCAATTGCTTAACACCATCGCAGGTGCATTGCCCACTGCTGCAGGCAGGTCAAAAATTGCTTAACTCCTCCCATATAGTCTTCAATTTAGTGTAATATACACTAACATTATTCTGATCTTGTGTCAAATTCATCAGATCCTTTCTTAATTGAAAAATTCGTGGCCCATTGCTTTGTTGAAATCTTTCTCTAAGATTATTCCAGATCTCAAAAGCAGTAGATGCATAGATAATACTTGCTGAAATCTCCTTAGAAACTGAGTTAAGTATCCACTAAATTACTATATTATTGTTGCGGATCCAGGAACTGATCAAGTCAGGGCTTGCATCTGGATCATCATCTTCTGTTTTCTTCATGGATCCATCAATAAAGGAGAGCTTGTTCTTCATCGAAAGGGCAATGGTCATTGCACGGCTCCAAGACTGTGAGCGACTGAGACACGAGAACAAGTCCAGGACTGTCAAAATGATGCAAGTAATAGGGGCTTGAGGGTTCGCCAATAGTCGATTTCCCCATCGATGGTTGTAAATCTGAACCTGCATTAGATCGTAACGGATCCATCGATTTTATGTGCAAACAGAATTGAAGAATGACCAGGGGAAGTACAATCAGAAGACGCAAACTGGAAGTGATTATGTAACAAATTCGGTAATTGTGGCTGTACGTGTAGCATTATCCTATCCAAAATACCATTAAAAATCATGCATAAATAGAATTTAGGTCCGATTCCACAACCAAGCGCACTGAAGAAACAAAAATAATCATACACATTCCATTAGGCTGGTACGTGTGCTAGAAGCCCTTCCATCACTAGGGGGTTGGCTCGCATGCGTGCGCTATGGATCTGTAAATATCAGGGGCCTGGCGGATGTGTGTGTGCCACCCACCTTCGGCCAATCATTTGTTCGTCATCTTCTCTCCGCGTCCACTTCCGCCTTCCGGTCCCACGCCAAATGACTTCTTTCTCTTCATTTCTCCTCGGAAACAGGGCTCTGGACCAAGATCCATCCTATAAAGAAAAGCCAGAGAAACTTAGCATAGATTCGAGTTAAATCACCTACAAAATCATAAGATTTAAGATTCAAATAAGTCTAAAATTTACACTTACCAATTATCCTATAATAGTTAATTAAGTAAAAGTCATGACAAAATATTATGTGGTTGTCAATAGAGGAATCGTCATGATGTTGCAGTCAACTGGCTGAGTTGGATATTTGATTTGATTGAGGAATTTCATCAACCAAGAGTGCAAAAATGTTCACTTAATTAGTTACAATCTAGGATTCCTTTCTTGTAAACATACTCCCACTAAGGTGATACTCAAGATCATAGCGTTAATTGGTCCTTAAACGGATTCTCATAATGGCTTATTACCACCAATAATGAGACCATAAGGTTTTGTTAACTGATGTTTGTATTATTTATTGGTAGCATGGCAAGACTAATTCACATTGGTTTCTGCATTCTTGCGTTCTAGAGAGTTTGCAAGGATGTTTTGTGGAAAATGACAAAAATAAGGGCAGCTTAATCAACTATATTTGTTGCTTATGTAATAAAGTTGATTGTTATTTCCTTATTCAGTTCTGATTGTAATTAGATGCAAGATTACATTGTTGAAAACCTTCTTTTTGTAGCCATAGCTTTGGTGTATATATCAAGACATTGTATATGAAAGATAACATAAGAATAGGAATTATTTTCTAAAATATCCACTGGCGAAGTGTTTTTCCTTTGGTACATGGTTGATCAAAAGAAGCATAAATATCTTGGACTTTGGCTTTAATAGATGTTAGTGTCAGGATTTGTTATTTGACCATTTAGGGAGATTGTGTCGGTGATTTCTCACTGATAAGTAGTGTCAATAATAATAATAGAAACTTGTTTTCTATATTTTGGTGGTGCCGATTGATATGGTGCAATTAGATTGTTTCCAGATTTTCTTCTGATTGTTGGTGGCCTTTAAATGTTAAAGGGTTTGGAGAGTGATTATGTGTGAATCTAAAATTATAGGGATTAATTAGGGACTCAAACAGTCAATTGTCATTTTCTAGTTGGTTACTGAAATCTGAATTTGAAAAAATGCTTGTTGGCTTGTAAATGTCTTAATCAAGGTAAAGGCTTTTCTGGTTGACAGCTGAAGTATTGTCTTCGGGACATGATTATTATTTTTGTGAGAAATAGATCTATCTCAATGATCACTACTTAGTGAGAAGTACTGTATATCTCTTTCTTGCCTTGAATATTATAGAATCGATTTTGTAGATTTAGGAAGAATCTAGGCACGATTTTTGGTATAGCTTTCTTCACATGCTTGTATACATTTAACCTTTGAGTTTAGAACTGGGCCTTTCTTTATCGGGTTTCACAGATTTGGGACTAACGTTGTTTCTCTTACTTTAAAAAGAATTCATTATAATTGAGTGAAAAAAATAAAAAATACTTTATATCGCTCTTCTGATTTTCATTATAGAAATGCTGCAGTTTTCTTTTTTTTTATAATCCTCTTCCTACTTTTTTTTTTTAATGATTTTCATATTCAACTACTTGTTATACTTGGCCCTTGTTTGATGGCCATTATAAAGCGGGGAAAATGGTGTTTCGAATATGATTTTGGAAAAGTTTTGAGTTTGCGTGCAAAATATTTTATTATGGAAACATTGGGTTTAAAATGAATATGAAAAATAAAGAGTTTTATTTTAAAGAAAGTCAATTAAATAGGGGCTTGTTTAGTTTACAAATCTAAAAACCTGTTCCTTCCCATTTTTTTAACACAAGCAGCACTTCAGTTTTTTCTAGTTTTATCGATAATTTAAGAAAATGTTGGATTAATCTTTTTCTTCTTGTTTTGCTCCTACTTTTCTGTTTCTCTTTCTTTTTAAATGTTAGCGAATCTTTTGATAAAATAAAAGTGCTGCTATGCACACTTGTCTTGTACTTTTTGTGTTGTAAGATAATGAATGTCTTGCACCATGTAATGGATATGTCAAAACGGAGGAAATATTGTTTATTTATTTATTTATTTTTGGAATCATTGAAGAATGTGAAAAAGGACACCTACAACATATAACATTAGTTACATGCACTTCTTTATTTGCTTGACCTGCAATGTTATGACTAGGGGCAGAGCCAGGAATTCATCGTACGGGGGGCTAAAATTTTTTAAATGTAATGTACGAATAAAATTTATATATAACTAGAAAAATTGTAAGATAACGTTACCTATTACAATTGTACCCGACAATATTTTAAAGCGTAAAATTCATCTATAATAGAATCTAGATCTAAATTAATACTAAATTCTCGCTCAATGCTTAGTGTTAAACAATCGACAAGAAAATGTTATACATTTACACTCCATTACACACCGGCTAACTTCCATTTCTAACTTGTGCCCACGTGGATGATGGAATGCATACGTGGCTGTTAACTCTCTCTGAAATTAAAAAAAAAATCAAATGCCAACTCATTGTAAAGTGCAATTTCCAAACAAGCCTTAGACCATAGAATTGAAATAGTCTAAATATATATCATCCAGGATTATCTTCATTGTTATTTGTTAGACTATTTTGACACTCGGTGGACAATATAATTAGATCTATACCAGCCCTTCTTGACTTGGATTTTTGAGAATTTTTTTCTTGCGTTAAAATTATTATTCAGGATAAAGGAATTGGTGTATGTTCCACCTTTATATTCTGCAGTAATCTAGCATATTGAAGTAAATTCATTTACACCATCTAAAATTCAAACATTTAACTCCAAAATCTACCCATCTTCTTCTTTTTCCATCTAACTGAAATTCACATAATTTCACTCCCCACAAACTGAAAGTCACTAGGGGTGGGCGTGGGTTGGGTTGGGTCGGTTTTTGCCCCAACCCAAATCCAACCCAACATTGTCGGTTTGTTCGAAATCCAACCCAACCCAACCCATGTAAATGTTGAAACCCAACCCAACCCAACCCAACCCAATTATGTGTCGGTCGGGTTGGGTTGGGTTGGTCGGTTTGAATCATAAATTTCAATTTTTTTGACACATGTTGGAATTAAATGAATTGAGATCCTAGCGGGACAAGTAGTATAGCTTGGGAATTGTATGTGAACATTTCCCAATCTGATGTGAGACTAGAGACACGGCATTATAACTAATATAGCAAGGATATAAAAAAAATATGAAGAGAACAAGAGTAGTGGGACGTAATTGAAAATCGACATTTATGTTAAATTTGATTATGAAATAAGAATTATCGAACGAAATGACTTGACAAGACAAATATGGACATAGTGCAGTTTTAGATTAGAGATTGAACCAAACGCGAACGATGGATCGAATTGAAGAAATTCGAAGTCACTTCATTTAACGTACTTCATTTTTTGAAATGTCTTGTGATCATCCATAGTGATTCATACTCTCTATAATGTAATTTTTTATGATACAACGTAACTTTTTGACTTTATTGAATATAAAAAAATAGTAAAATAATTACTTAATTTAGCCTCTCTACTTCATCCCTAAATCTCACGCTGGCATTCCTTATCTTCAAGAAATTTTTAATTGAAATTCTCGATCAATTTCGAAAGCTCGAGTTTTAATAATAAAAAATTGCTAACAAAAACTAATTCTTAATACAATCTGAAAATAATTGAGAAAACTATTCGTCGTTTTTTCAATTTAACGTTTTTTTTTTTTTTTAGGGTTGGGTTGGGTTGGGTCGGGTTGGGGGTGCCAACCCGGGACCCGACCCGACCACCCAACCCGAAACCCGAAACCCTCCCCAAAAATGCAAAAAAGGGACCCAAACCCGTCGGTTCGGTCGGTTTCGTCGGGTCGGTCGGTTTTTTGCCCACCCCTAAAAGTCACCCATCTTTTTCTTCCAACCAAACTGAAATTCACAAAAAAACAAAAAACAAACCGAAATTTACCCATCTTCGTCTTCCATCTAACTGAAATTCACCCTACTTTTTCTTCCAACTAAACTGAAATTCACAAAAAAATCAAAAACAAACCAAAATTTACCCATCTTCTTCTTCCATCTAAACTGAAATTCATATAATTTCACTCCCAAAAAACTGAAATTAAAAAAAAAATGTAAAATTTAAACTTACGTCTTCTTCTTCCATCTAATTCAACTTGAAATTGAAGGTTTGGAACTTTGGAGTTTGGATTCTGGGATCGAAATTCCAAGAGAAGGATGCGGCGGTTTTGGGTTTGAGAGAATCAGAGAATAGAGATGCACAAATAATGGGTTTTGGGTTTTTATATAAGGATTATTCCCCAAGTACAGGGGCTCAAATTACTGGGCCTTTACAGGCCACTCAATGTAGAAATGGGCCCCGCTTGTTTAAAAAATTGAAAAAAAATGCCACCCCACCACCCCAATGTGTCTTGCCTGTGAAACGACCCACCCCTCCCCCTGTACTTGTAGCATTTCCCTTTATATAAATAGCAAATCGGGTTTGTAATTTTCAAATGGGATTGAACAGTGGAAAAAATAGGCTGTAACCCTTTTTTTTTTTTTTTTACAAGACCTGGGCTTGAACAAGGGTGGGCTACAGCCCACCCCTATCTCCGCCCATGGTTATGACTAAGACATACTCAAGATCATATTGGAAATAACAGTTGGAAGATAAGGAGTACATTCTCCGCAAAGTACCCAATTTAATATATTTTCTTGTTCTCTCCATGAACCAAGTTTGGTTCTAGCTAGCACCTATGTTGCTCAGACTCTCCATATGACGAGGATGTGAATATGAGATCCTTCTCAAATCTTTAAACCAAAAGAGGATCATTTATATCTCTTTTGTTATTTTGGTGTTGTATTTAAAATTATTTCTAATTTTATTTTGGATGTTTTTGATGTATCCGTATATCCTAGAGTTTTGAAAAAAATAATTCAACTCCTAGATATGTACCTGTATCTAATACACACTTGATTCCAAGCAATGTAGGCTCGGACTAAACTGGATACGATTCAGAGGCTTGAATTATCCTTGTGTTTTCCACTTAATATATGTAACATCATCTTCACATCTCTCTCTCTCTCTCTTTACTGAACCATTACCGTGGATGAATATCCATTTTCATCGAATACCTGCCAACCCTAAATGTATTAGAATTTGGCTTAGTTTGTCGTTTTTCCTATTAACTAAGTGCCATATTGAGTCTCCAATTTATCGTTCATTCCAGTATGCATCATTCGGACTCCAAAGAGATCTCCGAATTCTTGTTTGAATTCAAGATCCCCGGGTAGAAACTATTTGATTGTTTTCAGTGAATATCCAGTCCATGGCCAAAAATTATGAATGAATTGCAATCTAAATTAAGTATGCTGCAATACTTCTAGTTTTACACCTCTATTGAGTATTGACAAATCATTTTTATTCCATTGTTCCTATGAAGCAGTTTTAGAATGCTGGTTTGAGAAAATGAAACTTTTGGAGACAAGAATTGTCTTCTAGTTCCAGTGCTTGAAAGGGGAGGGGCAAACGGAAAACAGTTGGAACAAAGTAAATAAAAATGTGAATTATACAAGAAAAATAAGTGCAAAACACAAGTAGAGATTTTGATTTTGAATTTTTTTTTTTTGCGGAAAACCAAACAAATATCGATATGTTATTGAAATAAAAGAAATTGTTCCTGTAATTATTTTACAAGCAAAAATGTTACTTAACAGCTTAGAACAAACACGAATAGGTAATAGTCAGTGTTCTAAATAGCGCGCTATTGCGCAATGCGCGAGCAAAATGCCAAGCTATGTGGCTTGGCGTTTATTTAGCGGTCAACGCCTAATGCGTGATATAGCATGATAATTCGCGCCATTTAGAATTTTTTTTTTTTTTTGGGTATGGAAATGGGTTTTCAAGTTGAATGAAAAGATGCAAAAAAATGTATTTGTTTTCAATTTTTTTTTGGAGTCCGATGAAAAGTTAGATAAGATTTAAGTTCCCATTCTATTTGTTTACTATTTTGTATTTAAATTTGAAACTTATCTTTTTGTTGGAAACTTTGAAAAAATGTATAAAGTTCCTATAAATATTTTATAAATGTTTAGTATGTATTATTTTTAATTATTAAATGATTTTTTGATTGATTAAAAATTAAAATAATATTAAAATAAGAAAACGCTTTTTTACTCTATTTTACGCAAAAGCCTCGCATTTGCTCGCATCGCCCACTGCTTGGCCTCCACGCATCGCCACGCATTACGCTATTTAGAACACTGGTAATAGTAATTAATTTAATTTACTTTAGTGATTCATTATTAGTTTCTGGGGTTTTTTTTTTTTTTTTTTTGGATTCATAATTGTATTTTCAACGCTAAAATTTATATTATATATAGTTCATGAAAAATTACAAACAAAATAAAGTCCAAATGCAATCAATCAAACCAATTCAGCTGTACAATTATTACACATACTAATCTTTAATTAAAATGTAAACATGTTTTACTCAAAAATAATTTTGTGGAAATTACAGATTCCAATAGATTGAGTTAAATGTCTCATTGGCCACTGAAGTTTGTACTTCGTCACGACTTACTCACGCAACTTTACAATGATTCTCAATAGCCACTGAACTTAGGTCCATTGCACTCCATCAATCACTGCACGGATTCCATCCACGATTATATCTACGTGGAGGACGGAAAAATGACGTGTCCGTTAATTGGTAAATTAAATGAACACGTGGACTCCACGTTAGCCAAAAACAAATTAACATTTAAAATCAAATTCACCAAACCACCCCCACCAAGCCAAACCACCAACACACCGCCACCTGCCGCCACCACCACCACCACCACCACCAATACCAATGCCCACTCCCTTTATCTTCTTCTCACGATATATATGCCTCCACCATCTTCTTCACCACCCAATTCTTACGTGCAAGTCATTACCCAAAATCAAAATTTCTTTTGACTGTACGTCTTTCCTACCAATAGGCTACCCCAACAAATTAAAAGCATTGATCCAGATAAACTACTCCATCTACTGCCCTCCATGGGTTTTTTATATGCTGAAGTAGCGGAAGATTATAGGAAAGATGAAAAACCTCACAAATATGATGTAAACTCACGAAAGTTTTTATTCAATTCAATAATGCCTGCCTCGAAAGGCTTACAATGGTTTAAATAGCAAAACCCTAGCAAATTTTGGAAAATAAATAATAAAAATAAAAATAAAAGATATTTTTCCATAAATGGAAAAATTCGAGATTCTAACTTAAATGGAAACTCCTAATATTCAGGATCGTCCTCCAACAAACGGAATCAAAATCCGAATTTTATTGAATGAGATATTACCAAAATAAAAATTACCATAAACGGCAAAAAGTGTAATCAAGAGCCTAAACGATGGAATCTGTCCGAAATCCGATGTACGTCATGGCCTAAGGCCATGAGTTGTGATCCTTGGCCCGTTTCCACTCAAATTAGACTATTAATTCGTCAAAAACGGACAAACCCAAAGTTATCATGAAATCATTATTTTGCCTTGCGATCCCACTTCATCATAAATTCTAACTCCTTATGCACTTCATCATATGCTCAGTTCCACAATTAATCCTAGTTTCATCTATTTGGGGGAGGTCTAATCATATAATTCTCGGGTTAAATACACCGGTGACCACCCAACTTTAAACTTTGTGTCCACATGGCCACTTAACTTGATTTTGTTTCACCATGACAACTCAATTTTATATTTAGTGTCATCATGGCTACCCAATTTGATTTTATTTCACCAAGGCCATCCAATTTCATATAATATTTCATCATGGCCATTCAACTTTTTTTTTTTTTTTTACTATTTTCATTAATTTTAAAATGGGTAAAACAGTAACTTTGCATTATATATATATATATATATATATATATATATATATATATATATATATATAATATATATATATATAAATTTTAAATAAAAACTTATTTTAAGTTTTTATTTAATTGTAAAAACGTTTTTTAAATAAATTTTTATTTTTATTTATTTTTCTAAGTAATGTTTTATTAAAAAATAAGTTTTTTATTTAATTTTATTGTTTTAATTTTTTAAGAGGGTGTTTGGTGGGGATTAAAATTGAATTTTTAGTGGATTGTGATAAAAGTTTTTAAAATGTGTGGTTGAAAAGTTGTGGGACACATGAAACATGTGGTTAATATTGATTGTTTGACTTTGATTTAAATTAAAATTTGATTTTAATCTGTCCCAAATAGAGCCTAAATAAGTTTTTATTTTATTTTGTTTTTTAAATAAGTTTTTATTTTAATTTTTAAAAATTTATTTTGTATATATAATACAAATTTACCGTTTTACCCCTTCTAAAATTAATGAGAATGGTAAAAAGAAGTTGAGTGGACATGGTGAAATGTTATATGAAATTCAGTGGCCATAATGAAGTGTTATATGAAATTGAATGGCCTTTGTGAAATAAAATCAAATTGGGTGACCATGATGACATTAAATATAAAATTGAGTGGCCATGGTGAAACAAAATCAAGTTAAGTGGCCATGTGGACACAAAGTTTAAAGTTGGGTGGCCACTAGTGTATTTAACCCTATAATTTTCAATGATTTGTTCCTAAGAAGTGTTGTAACACACATTTCAAAGGCATCAATGATCAATTTGTGTAAACAACTGAAAATACTTCAATTTCTCATGAAGATAAAATTGACCTTAATAATATATCAGTGTTGTATGCTGTACAATCTCTGCATCTATATCTCTTTTATTTTGCATTTACGAGTATAGAATTAGCGTTTGAGGATTTTGAATTGAAAATGAACGCCCAAAATTGGCTTTTAATATCGATAATGAATCTGAGCTGCTGTTATTAAATAGAACGGAAGTTTGTGGGAAGAAATGGGTAGGGAAGAAGATAGTGCAGGCGGGGTATGTGAGAAGAAGATGAAGGGAATGGGTAGTGGTGGTGGTGGTGGAAGGTGGCAGTGTGTTGGTGGTTTGGTTTGGTGAGGGTGGCATGCAGTGGGGTGGTTTGGTGATTTTGATTTCAAGGCGTGTTTGGTTGACGTGGAGTCTACGTGTCCATTTAATTTACCAATTATTGGCCACGTCATTTTTTCGTCTTCCACGTCGATATAATCATGGATGGAATTCACACTACACCAGAAACCGCCTATGGCAACGCGCGAAAAACGTTGCCAAAGACTTTTGGCAGCGTTCGGATGCACGTTGGGAAGTTTGATGTCGCCGTAGAGTTTCAACTTTTGACAACGTTCATCGAACGTTGCTGTTGCCTAGTTTCAACAACATGCAATGCACGTTGCCGTAGCCCCTTTCAACAACGTGCACTGCACGTTGCCGTAGACATATCCGCAACGTGCATAGAACGTTGCTGTAGATCCTACGGCAACGTGTAGATGCACGTTGTCGTTGATCAAACAGCAACGTGCAATGCACGTTGCCGTAGATCATACAGCAACGTTCAATGCACGTTGCCGTAGGTCAATTTACATTTATTTTTTTAATTATTTTATTTGTATAATGATTTACATAAATCAACCATAAAACAAGATAAAAAACATCAATATCAAATAACTCCAATAATCATCATTAACTGAATTCCAAAATGTAACAATATCCATACAAAATTCAGATCAAAAATTTTGAAACTTCTAAAAATCCAATACATTTCAAAAAAAAAAAAGGAACTACCACAAGACCAAATGACCCATATACACTTCATCAATCCAAACCTTCCAAAAAAAAAAAAGGAACTACCACAAGGCCAAATGACCCATAACCTGTGGAGTAAAAGCACGTGAACTCATGTCATCTGCACTCTTATTTTGAATCTGTACAATAATACAAAAATAAAAAATAGAGAGATCCCCTTATATGTCTCTCTCTGGATCATTGATTGCCAATCCATTTTCTTCTTCAGTTATATAAACAACCGAAGCCATTCTAGAGTTATGAGTCCATACTTCGGCAGCAAGTACATTACACTTGAGGTCAGCAAGAACTGCAAAGACCTCTGAAATCAAGCCTGGTCGGTCTCTTCCCGACAACTCAATGGTCGTGTGCTCTGCCGTAGGTTTAACGCCCACAGATCTTGTCAAGGACCGAAAGCTCCGCCTCTTTGGCCCCAGTGACTGCAATATAATTTATTCATCAGTACAATTTCGATAGTGCGGAAATTTTGATGAATGAAAAATATCCACCGATTCTGTTTTATTTTAGTCTATACGTCCAATGTGACATAAACTTTCTAGTATCAATTATGCTACCGATGATCTGAATTTAGCAGATGACTATCGCCGGACAGAAGGGAGATGAAATGAGAAGAGAGGAGAGGAGAAAATGAAAGATGAGAGGAGAGGAGGAAATGAAATTAGGGTTTGAAAATTGTGTAGATTCGATTTAAATAAAAATTAATTTCAAAATGATTAATTAAAACCTGATTTATGTATTATTAAAACCTGATTTAGGCCACAGATAAATAATCCACTATAAAAAATGAAAAAATCGTATCATGTTGATCAATAAACTATAAAACCAAATATAAATAGCAGAACTAAAATAAAATAAAATAAAAAATCGTATCATGTTGATCAATAAACTATAGTGGGGTTTGAGTTTCACTATTTTTCATTTTATATTTAATAAAATAAAATAAAATAAAAAATAATAGCAACGTGCATTGCACGTTGCTAAAATATTAATGGCAACGTGCAATGAGCGTGTGTTGCTAAAACTATTAATAACAACGTGCAATGAACGTTGCTAAAAGGTTAATGACAACGTTCATATGAACGTTGCTAAAACTATTAATGGCAACGTGCATTGAACGCGCGTTGCTAAAACTATTAATAACAACGTGCAATGAACGTTGCTAAAATGTTAATGACAACGTTCATATGAACGTTGCTAAAACATCTAATGGCAACGTGCAATGCACGTTGCTAAAACTATTCTACGGCAACGTGCATTGCACGTTGTAAAAGGACCTCGAACGTTGCAAAAAGGGTATATTAGCAACATTCATTAAAAAAACGTTGTCAAAACTCAATTTTGTCAACCAATAGCAACATACACTTGCTGAATGTTGCCATAAACCCGTTTTAGCAACATGCAATTGATGAATGTTGTCTTTTGCATGTTGCAAAAGACCTTTTTTCTTGTAGTGTCATCTGGTGATTGATGGAGTGTAACGGATCTAAGTTCAGTGCCTACTGAGAAGCATTGTGAAGTTGGGTGAGTAACTTGTGACGAAGTGCAAAGTTCAGTGACCGTTGGAACATTTAACTCTAATAGATTTCAAGATCCCATTTCATAATTCAGATGGCATGTTTAATATTTCTAAAATCAGAAGTTATTTAATTAAACATAATATTAAAATATATATTCCACTCACCTCTCTCTCTAAACATTTCTCGCAGCCAGTCGTCGCCCTCCATTCTCTCTCAACATTTATCCTAACCCAGTCGCCTCCCTTCGTTAGAGCTACCGTCAAACAACCTTTTGCAACGCTGCAGAGGCACTCTGGTTTCGCGGTCATCGTACGACTTCTCTAATATTGCGAGCCGCAACGTGAAATGGAGCTCATAGCGAAGCCGCCGCTCAGAGGCTCACAGTGACGAGCTCCATTTGACGAGAGAGGGAAACTATTGAGAAAGACAGGGGAATCAGATTAAGGGTTTGGGGTTGTGTTTTGTGCGGTGGCAGTTTTGTGGTGGTGGACCTAGCGGTTGCGGTGCGATGGTGGGTTGTGCAATGGTTGGGTGCGGTGGTGGTATCTCAAAAACCCACCACCATTGGCGACGGCTATTGTTGTGGTATAGTGGTTAGTTTCTATGTGTGTGTGTTTTGTTGAGTTTTGATAGTCCCGATATGTGGAAATGTGGTTACGAATTGGTGCTGAAAATCGAGGGTGAATTTTATTGGTTGTGAGCATTTGATGGTGGTGGCCGTGTGGTGGTGGTGCAAGCTATGAAGTGGTAGTGGTGTTGGTCGTTGTCTAGTGGTGGTGGTGGTGCGATGGTAGTTGTCCAAGTTGTTGTTGGCAATGGTGGTGATGGTGTTGGATGCAGTGGTGACTGTGGGTTTGGTGGTGGTGGTAGCGACGGTGTGACAGTGAAGTGGTGTCGGCTTGCAGGCAGCGAATGTGGTGTTTTTTTTAATGGTAGTGGTACGATGCAGGTTATGATATGGTGGTTGTGGTGGTATGGTGTGGTGTGGTGTGGTGTGGTGCGGGCTATGACTATTTGGTGGTGATTTGCGATCAAGATTGGTGGTGGATCGGGATCGGTGGTGGGGTGTTTGGCCAACTATTTGGACTAACTGTGACCTTAAAATTTGACAATTTGTGATTAAAAATTAATATGTGACTAATAAATTTGAAAATATGTGACCGACAGATAAACTGTTTATGATTTGCAACTTTGAAATAATCTGTGTTTCACAAAATTTTTGATTGGTGATTGATACACAAATTGTCACCTATAAAATTTTGATTTGTAACCTCGAAATAATCTGCGACCTGCAAAATTTTTGATCTGTGACCGATGAACAAAGTGTGACCTATAAAATGTTTGAAATATGACCGTAAAATAATTTGTGACGTATAAAAATTATGATTTTTGATCGAAAAATAATATGTACACTAACTAAATTGTGAATCTGTGACCATATTGTATAAATTTGTGACTTTAATATATTTAATTAATTAATTAAATGATAAATAAATTTTAATAAAAATCTAATTTGTGAAAAATTTCAAACTCGTTTTCTCGATATTGAAATGAGATATTCTTATGCTCTTGTTTATGAAATTGTCCCAATCATTTTTTATATTATTGGTCCACTTGAATTCGGCCTTTCCCGAGTTTTGTTTACATGAATTTTGTGTGTACATATTTTCGACTTCTAGAAAGCAAAAACATTTATAAACAAAATATAAAATTTCAACGGACTTTTAGAATGCATTCAAGACATCTAGAGAATTCGACTTGTAAAAGAAAATTTGAACTAAATTTCATTGCATGTTACATAACTTTACAGGCAAAATATATATTCTCCACGGAATCATTGAATAATAATATAATACGTAGAGAACATAATGTTAAATTTAAAACTGCTCTCAAGTCAGGAGCTGAAATCTAATATTCTTCAATGTTGCTACAACTTCTCTCATGTTCACCCTCTCACTGGCACTCTCCATGGAGCAATTTAAAGCAAGTTCCATTACAAATGACAAACTTCTCAACTTCTTTGTGTTGCGCTCTTCTGGCTCCAACAAGTTCGAATCTATAATATGAGTAATTGCATCATGCATAGAATCGTTTATCCAGCTCCTTAGGTTTAAATCTCCTGAGAACTTTTTATCGCTTGGTTTCATTCTTGTAAATACTTCCATTAACATAATGCCATAGCTATAAACATCACATCTTATTGACACGGATCCTTCCAATCCATACTCTACATAAAACATTATAAAATTCATTAGTTGTATTACGTTGTCGTTACTCTGCATTAGAAATGTATATATAAGTTGCATTATGTGTGGTTGTATATAGTAATCTACAATACATCTAAAAATTTATAAAATATTACTATGTTTTTGTTTTTGTTAATAACGAATACGAATATTAACAATCTAAACTACCCTTATGTGGTCTAAACTGGTAGAACAAATGTACCCTAAATGCACAAGAGAAAAGATGGGAGTAAAAGATAGGAGCTTTACCTGGTGCAATGTAATCCAAGGTACCCAGGGTTGTAGTGTACGCATTGCTTTCTCCTTCACCCAACAACTTGGAAATTCCAAAATCACTCAAGTGAGCAACCAAATCTTCGTCCAGCAGAACATTACTTGGTTTCAAATCACAGTGAACAATAGGTGTTGAGTAGCCATAGTGCAGATATTCCAATGCATGTGCGACGTCTATCATTATGTCAATTCTCTGCAAGATATCCAACACATATTCGTCTGAATACAACCACTTCTCAAGGCTTCCATTAGACATGTACTCAAGAACTAAGGCCTTGAAATCTGGATTGGAGCAAGTACTAATGACTTTGCGCAAATTCCTATGGCGAAGGTTGCGTAATACTTCACATTCTACATCAAAACTCTTTAATGCATTTTGTTGCTGCAAATTGAAAACCTTCACTGCAATATCCCTTCCATTATTGAGAGTCCCTCTATAGACAGAGCCTAAACTCCCAGTCCCAAGCAAATGGCTCTCGCTATACCCTTCAGTTGCTTGCAAAAGTTCATAATACGAGACCCATAGAGTTGTGCCAGGTGCAAAGTTTACTCTATTTTCGACCAAATTTTTCCTTCCGTATCTTCCAATTGCATATGCCAAGGCTATGACGATCAAAATTAGTACTGTAATCCCCAACAAAGAAAATACAACTGCAAGCATCGGTTTTCTTCTCTTTTGTCTCTCATTTGGACATGATGGGAGACCATATATAGGATCACCACATAATCCCTCATTAGACATGAAGGATTTACTTGTAAAGTTTTTGAAAGGACCACCAGAAGGAACTTCATCACTTAAATCATTGAAAGAAACATCCAAGTACGTGAGATACTTGAGTGCCTCCATGGACTTGGGGATATTGCCAGAAAGATTGTTGTGAGATAGATCGAGTTGCTCCAAGTTCAGCATCTTACCCACTGACTCCGGAATAGATCCTTGCAGTGCGTTATGTGCTAAGGAAAGATTACTCAAGGTCTGTAAATCTCCAATTGTGCTTGGAATACTACCTGAGAATCGATTAACTGATAGATCAATAAGAAATGCAACCTTCAGGTTCCCAATTTCTTGAGGAATAGATCCACTCAAAATATTTGTAGATAGATTCAACTGCAGAAGATCTTTCAGGAGCCACAGGCTTGCAGGTATGCTGGAAGTCAATCTGTTGGTATCGATATATAGAGAACCAAGTGTAGTAATATTCCCTATGCACCCTGGAATAGAACCTGATATTTGATTTTGTGACAATGACAAAACATTTAAACTGTGAAGTTCACAGAGAGAGTCCGGGATAGATCCACTTATTTTATTGTTTAAAATACCTAATCCTTGAAGCTTTTGCAAATTCACCATGCTTTCTGGAATTGATCCCGTCAACTCATTGCCATACAGACTTAACAATATCAAACTGGTGAGATTTCCAATTTCATTTGGAATGCTACCTCGGACATCACAATTATAACCGTAAAGATATTGAAGAGAAGTGGACAAATTTCCAATTGAAAATGGAAGAATGCCATTCAAAGGATTGTTGCCAAAAGCCAATGTTGTTAAATACCTACAGCTTGTCAATGAAGTGATGAAGCTCAATTCTGGAGCTTCACTAATGAAATTGTTCTCAGTCAAGTCTACGATTTCAATGAAGCTCAACTTCCCTAGGAAGTTTGGAATTGGTCCATTAAGATTGTTGGAAAGCAGGTATATCTCAATGAGTTCAGATAAATTTGCATTGCCAATCTCTTGTGGGATTCCACCTACAAAATTATATAGTGCTTAAACTTTAAAAGAAATGACATTATTTCTTCTTCTTCATAAAAATACAAACTAGGACAAACGTAAAGTTGTTTTTAATCTAATTAAAAGTTACCAGATAGGTTGCAGCTACTAATCTCAATATGTTGCAGTGATGAAATGTTAAAGATACTGGCTGGTATAGAGCCATTAAGAAAATTATTTCCCATGCTCAACTCCTTGAGGTTCTCCAGGTTACCCAACTCATGTGGAATTGCCCCTGTCAAATTATTAAAACAGAACGATAGACTACAATTACCAAAATGGTGATCTGAATAACATTAGTAATTCTGTGAATGAAGATCTCTTTGAACAAAAAAATATAGTGATTTGTTTACCGGACAAATCATTTGAACCAAGATATAAATTCACAAGCGTCCGTATTCTCCCAATTTCTCCTGGAATGGATCCACTAAATTTGTTGTATGACAAAGAAAGCATCTGAAGTTGTAAACATTCTGATAGATTGGAAGGAATTTCACCACCCAATTCATTTTCAGATAAATAAAGCCCTTGGAGTCTTGGGAAGCCATGGCATATTTGAAGAGGGAGATTACCAGTCAAGTTATTCCCTGTAAAACCAAGCCTTTCCATTGTGGATATGTTGAAAATCTGAAATGGTATTACACCAGTGAGTCTGTTATATTGTAATGCAAGTGTTTTCAAGTTATGAAGATTTCCAATATCTTCTGGGATTTTCCCTTGTAGAGGATTGGAAGAGAGATCCAAATGCTGGAGCATGGATATATTAGAGAGAGAAGGTGGGATGAAACCTGTAAAACTGTTTTCTCTAAGATCGAAAACTTGTAATTTAGGTAAGAAATGAAGCCATGAAGGAATTTCGCCACTAAAGTCGTTGGAACTGAAGTCCAGGATTTTTAGCCGTCGGAGTTGAATCAACTCTTGAGGAACACTACCATGAAAATAGTTTCCGTTTAAGTCGATAAAAACAAGGAAGGATAGATTTCCCAGTTGGGAAGGTATCTTTCCAGTAAGATTCATGCTAGAAATATCCAAGGCAGTCACTCTTTGGTGGCGAGGACCACAAGTAACTCCAATCCAGACACAAACAGAAGTAGAAACCGACCAATTTTTCGATAAAATGTGTGAAGGATCTAAATTTACGTGGGCTATGAAGCTGAGCAGAGAAGATTGATCTGTCGTAATATTGGTTGTCGCCATGGCTAAGCAGGCCATTAGACACTGCACCAACAAAATTGCACCAAGAAAGTAATTAGCCATTTGCGTGACAATTTTTCTTTCTGCATGTAGCAATCCTGGATTGAAGATATAAATAGTACACTAGAGAAATAGTTACAAATCTTTTTTTGAATAATTTTACTTGTACATAAGGAGATGAATAAAATTTTACAGATAGATGAGGTGTCAAAAAAGAGAGTGGAGAAGTGTTTTTTTGGTTGAAGAAATTTTGATCACATTATATCTCACCTCATCGTTTGTATGTTCACCAAATTGTAAGTTGTAATCTACGTGTAGCATAATTAATTTTACTTTAGGAGATTATTTCTTTTCTTTCACCTTTTCTGTCTGCCATTAATGATTTTATTCTGCTCTGCACTTTCCTCCTCTTTTCAGTGGAATAGAAAGTAAGACAAAATTGTTCCTTCGGTGGAATGGCTTTTGAAAGACATTTCCATTTGGGCCCCATTGAAACTAAATTTTGGGGGAAAATTTAATATGAAATAGTGAATTTTTGAATAATGTGTGATTAAAAAAGACAAAAAAAATTTGTATTTACGTGTAATATTATTTTATTGAAAACTGTGTAAACATGATGAGGATGAGGTAACCAGCAAAGTAGTCAATCGGGCTCCTGCTGCATCTTCTCCCCGCCCTCTACTGATTATTTCAATTTGATACTATTATATGACCCTTCAAGCTTGCTCTGCAACGCCCTTTTCGTTTAACTTCAACCTGTCGATACAAATACAGTCTGTGTTCGATTAGTGATGTCAAAGTGAACTACGCTCACTTAGATTTAAGAGGCTGGTGGGGCGAAAATAAACAAAATTCAAAAATGATACGTAGTCCTCGTCCCGACCCAATTTGAGATAGGCATGTGACTCAAAATGGATCGAGACTGGCCCTATACAAAACTCAGGACAACGCATGCCCATAAGTTGGCCCTTTTGTACCTCTTTCAACGATGATTGACTCAACTGATACGACTAATCATTTAGGCTGTTTTATTGATTACTTATAAGCAGCATTTTCATCCCCATTTCTAATTATTAACAATTGGATTTGCTACTTTAGAAAAAAGTAACTCGAATATAAATTATAAGCAAAAAAAATTAAATCAACAGAGGATAATGAACCTAACAAGTTACAATGACTTGGTCTTCATAATCCCAGCTCCGGCCTTGGGGAATGAGAGTAACAAGTGAAAAAGTGGTTCGTTCACTTTCTTCATGTCATTAAACAGCTTGAATATATTTCTTCATAAAATATTTCTCTTCAAATGACCAAAATGAATCTAACATCATGTTTGGACTTCATTTTATTCAAAATGCATTTTTTTTTCTGTTCTTTTCAATCCTGCGTTCTTCAATAAAATAATATTACACGTAAATTCAAAACTTTTCATTCTTTTTTAACCACGCACGCATTCTTCAAAAATCACAATTCCAAATAACAATTTTTTCCAAAAAATTAACTTTACTTGAGCTCAAATGGAAATGTCTTTCAAAAGCCCTTCCACCTAAAGAACAATTTTGTCTAACTTACTATTCTACTGAAAAGAGGAAAAAATTGAAGAGCGGAATAAAGATTGAGAATCAAACATAAATAATTAATATAGTACAAGTTAAAATAGTCATGAATGTTAATTTTCCGCACGGGTGTTGATTTAATTAAGAGGAAATTTCACAAAATGTCCACTTTTTTGTGTCCATTTACAAAAGTGTCCACCATTGCAAAAATGTCCATTTTGAAAGAATTTAGACCAAAATACCCTTGTTAACAATTTATAATTCCACATAAACACAAAAATGTCCACTTTATTAAAAAATTTGATGGCCAATAAAATTTTGACACATAACCTAACCAATTTATTTCAAAAATACAATTGTCAAATCGCAATAAATTCAAATTTTCTTATTGACACAGAAATGTCGAGAACGACATTTCAAATGTAGAAAAATGTTAAGAATGAAATGTCATTCTAGACATTTAACATGTCGAGAACATTTAATATTGTGATTTGACATGTGTACTTTTGAAATATAAATATGGTTCAAATGTCGAGAACAACATTTGAAATGTCAAGAATATCATTTGAATGTAGCTTCTCATGAAAGCCACTTCTCGAAATTTGTGAAAAATTGGGAAAAAAAAAAACAAATTGCTTTATTTTTCCATTAAGGGCACCTCTTTCAAGAGGATTCACGGCATGTCAAACCCTAGTAAGGGTCTTTACTTTGCATCGAATTAAAGCACATAATCCACTGGGCTCCTAGAATATGGCGTCCTTGGGGATTTCTATTTTGTTGTATCGAAAGGCCCATTGAATTCTTTGGTACTCAAAAAGTAGGAAATAGGTCAATATGAGTCACTTGAAGTAGCATACTCAGCATGGCATCTTCACACTCGCTCCTAGCTTTTGGGCAAGAATAAAGACACAAAAAAGGTAACGATTTCGGTTTGATATATAAATTTCTATAAAATCTTTGAAAAAGACTTTCTGTAGCACCCCGAAAATTTTAGAATAAAATTTTGTATTCAATTTTATGATTTTGAAAGTTGAGGGACTAAAAATAATATATTAAATTCTTATGTTTTGGGTCAAATATTTGATTTTTGATAGAGTGACGAAAAGTATATCAATATGGGTCTCGTTGGATAGCTCATTTTTAATCATGAAAACATGCTCGAGAAAAAGTTAATTCGGATAAGTAGGTCTCAAGATATTAAAGTTTAAAAAAATTTGTAATTTATTTATATTTTTAAAATAAAATTGAAATTGAATGAGAATTCTCACGTGTAGAGAATGGATGTAAAAATAATATTTTATTAGAATTTATATTTAAAGTCAAAGTTGTTTTGGAATTGGAATCTTTTTGTTGTGATGGACACGTGTCACATTATAATTCAAATTCTTATCAAATTAGATAAACATGATTTTTATCACAGTTATATTATGACTCAACTACTATATTTTTCCCTATAAATAGTGTGCCCATATTTCACAATTCACCACACAGAATTTTACACAACAGTTTTCATATAGAGAACAGTTGTAAATTCTAAGTATATTTTTATATCAAAAGCTCGTTTCATCAATCAGTGTAAGATACTTTTGTATAAAGTTGTTTGTTTCCTTATGCTTTTATGTTCAATAATTTATGCATGAATTGTCAATGGGCATTCGGGTTCCTTAGAAAGAGATAAGAGATCCTTCGGGAATTTAAGATGACCTAGATGGGTGTTTCGCTTGGTCACCGAGATACTCCATAAGAGAAGAGTGGTATGAAGTGTTATTTTATTGCATATAATTGTATAATGGAAACTGCACGTATCTTACTGAGTGTTTTCAAAATACTCACTCTTACAATTTTTACAGACTAGTTCGGGTCGATCGATGGAGCGGGACGGTGATGCGGGCTGCCAAAGGATTTCGACCGATGAGAATAACATTAGGTTTTACTGCTTTTATTTAAAATTATTAGTTTGTTTTGTTCCAATAATATTTTTAGCAAATTTGTTAGTTAAGAATATTTAAATCGTTTCAAAGACACGATATTATGATTCTTATTTAAAGTTATGAATGTTCTATTTATTTAGAAAAATATAATTTTACAGTTCCGCATTTAAGTACATGAAAATTTTATTTTGGTAACACCTCAAGATATATGAAATTTTGGGGCGTTACACTTTCCTTCTTAAAAGTTGAGGAAAACGCGTCGACTATAACTGATCATCTATCAAATCTGCTTTTGAAAGGCATTGCACTGAAACATACGCTCAAATACATTGATAGAGTGAATGAGAAAGATAAGGAATTTGGAACCACTAGTGAAAAAGATAAAGGAATCCTTGATCATAATTTTCAGTATTCATACTACGTCCAACATGAAACTTGTGATTAGTAGACCACCACCTTTCCATAGAGTTTTTTCCCCCTCTATTTGTTTGCATAAAAATACAATATATGAATAGTCATTCAACTTCAACAACCCCCTTTATATTTATTGCCACAGTATGCTTGATTGCTCCACCGTATTATAAACGCACATCAATTAAATAAAGTTTTTGATAAGTTGTGGTAGAAAACAATTGCTAGACTGTCTATAACCCTGTTCAAGCAGGTTTACTTTATTCGGTAGAAAAAAAAATGTTTCAAAAGTATAGTTTTCCTAGTTTTTTTATGTCATTCCTTTTCTGTTACCTTTTCTGTCTGCCATTAATTACTTTTTTTTTTTATAAGAAACTGTCATTAATCAAACGAATAAACCGATTACATACGAATCAAGCCAAAAAGCTTGAGACACACAGTCTGGAATACAATCCAACCACATCGAAGTTACAAATTTGCTTGAGACACACAGTCTGCCATTAATTACTTAATTTGCACTATATTAATTAATTATGTTTGATTCTCAATCTTTGTTCCGCTATGCACTTTCCTCCTCTTTTCAGTAGAATATAAAGTAAGTCAAAATTGTTCCTTCAGTGGAATAGCATTTGAAAGACATTTTCATTTGGGCTCCATTTAAATTAAATTTTGAGGAAAAATGTAATTTGAAATAGTGAATTTTTGAATAATGTGTGGTTAAAAAAGAAGGAAAGTTTTTTATTTATATGTAATATTATTTTATTGAAAAATGTGTAACCATGACGAGGTAAACAACAATGTAGTCCATCCTGCTCCTGCTGCATCTTATCCCCGCCCTCTACTGATTCTTTCAATTTGATACTATTATATGACCCTTCAAGCTTGCTCATGTAACGTCCAAGTTTAATCATTTAATCTAACTAAAGCTTGCACTTGTTGATCAGCTTTGCTTTTAAAATGCACTGACATAAAATCAATGAGTTCTATAACAATTTATCATGATAGGAGTACTATTTTTGTAGATCCCAAAAAAACCCAACTAAAGAAACAATTGATCCAATTGGCATCCTAAAATAATATTTATGAATATGACTGCAACGTCCTCTTATATCTCATAACCTTTTCTGTTGAATTTATATCACGTGAGTGCACGGATAGAACAAGTAACATATGGATCTATGAGTCTGGATTATCGTTCACATGAGAATTATAATTTAATTCCTAATTCTAACTCATATTTGACGAAGAACAAAGAATATATTTGTGATTCGTTATCTAAATTATTTTAACTAAACTAAATTAATCAAACATCCACAATTTATCAAATTCGGGTTTTAAAGTATGAATGTGGATGCTAGGACTTATAATTTCATCTATGAATTTCCTTTAATTTGCTAATCAGGATTCAAGACTATAGTAGTTTTCGATCAAATTCTTCTAACGTACTCAATTTATCTCTCGCGAGTAAGAGTTAATTATATTTAACTAAGTCAATTTCACATCTCTATGAAAATCCGGATACACCTTAATTAAGCGCCTAAAATCTTTAAGAAAATATGTAATGACCACATTAACTAGAAAAGGTATATGCTTTTATACTAACTCCCAAATCTTACCATGTAATCTAAATCTATAACTCACCTCTCGACTTGTTATAGATTCACAAGGTCATTGAATTATTGGTAAGTAATTCAATGCATTAAAATTCATAAATAAAATCAATGAGCAAAAATTATACTACTAGAATCTTAAAAATTCAATTGAAAGGTCACACATAAATTACATTGTTTGTCCTAACTATGAATTTAGCTACTCGTACTAATTGAAAAAAAGAAGTATAGAATTCATAAATGGGTTTTGAAATCTTGATGAACGAAAGACTTGGATCTTGCACAAAAAAACTTCAATCTCAAAAGTCTTCAAACCCTATCTTTAGAATAACTTGAAAAAGGAGTCATAAATCATCCACCATGTGCATTTTGAGCGCAATTAGAAAAAACATCAAAAGTTGGAATTTCTATTAGTTAAGTACACATTGATCCTTGAACTTAAGTTCTTGTGCTTCCCAGGTCCTCTTTATTTGCATGACAGGTCCTTCACTTCAAGTCTTGGTTATTTTGATCTCCAATTCTTCAATTTTTATATATATTCAATTCAATTTCATCCAAACTTGTCCAATCCGAATTTTACCAAGAATTAACAAAATTTAACCTAAATTAAATAGATATCCACTTAAAATAATAACAAATAAATAAGTGAAAATGATAGCATTAGGTAAGAAAGTACTGAAGAAGATATGTGGTCAGATCTGAACGGATTTTGTTGAATGATTTCAAATAAGTTGTGCCAAACAAATCCTAAAACCATATTGTACCAAATTTTCAATCTTAACATATATCGACATTGGCTTTCTTCCCAAAATAAGTTTTAACACACATTCTCAATAAATCACATTTATAGTCCATATAATAAAATATCTCGTAAATATATGATTGAACTTGATGATTACGTGATCTTTAATTTGCTTCAAAATCCCAAGGTGTGACATTGATATCACGTAATTGTTCTCCTCTATATAATATTCAAATATATTGTGCCATCCAATAAAATCTCCAATTTAATGATACTGCAAGTTAAAATTTGCATACCTCTGGCTATTTGTATCATCTGGTCTCGTCTTTAACTTACCGTCGTGTTTCCCAAGTAAACTCTCCTCATTATCAGCTTAATTTCTTATTTCTCTCCATTTAGAACATGTTTCCTTGATCTAATATTCTTTTATCTGGCAATCAACATTTCCTTTACTTATAACTACACTGACCTTACTTTTCTGCACTCAAAGAATGAATTAAAACCAATCAATCATATGCATGATAAGATCAATGTCACAAGTATTGATTATGTCTGTACATGTGCCTTATCCTTCCATGCTCTACAAGGTAGTAATATCCCATGAGTTCTAATAATAAAAACCAACATTTCATTCTTTGAGATAATCAAGATTCCTTACATAAATTGTCTCCTAGAATACCTATATCACAACATTTGTCGGTACCTATCATATAAAACGTATTTAAGAGAATTCCTTGAAACACCCATAAAAATATTTAATAATCACATACTAGTTGATTATATACTCCCTTAATTCAAAACTTATGAATGAGCAATCTATAAAATCATCAAAACTCTCACTCTAAATTGGTGATGTATACAAAACTGTACTCAAACTGTGTACTACTTTTCATACACCATAGTGTCAGCCCAACAATTAATACTTAAAGGTGCGTCAAACGTGCGTTTTAAAAAGAGGCACCTAAGTTGTCTTTTCCGTATAAAAAATCCAATTATTTCATTAACGTTTATTGTTTTTGCGCGGCAAATTTCTCAGTATAATTTACATCTTTTTATTAGGAAATTTTACATGGGGTATGACGTCAAAAAATTTCGAAATTTTACATCCAAAAAAGTCATACCCCATATAAATTTTCAGATGTAAAATTCGAATGTAAATTTTACCTGGCGTATGACTTTTTTTCGATGTAAAATTCTTCACAACTTTTTTGCAAGTTTGATTGTGTTTCCCTAAATAAATATATTTGCATATGCAACTGATTACATATGATTGTCCTTGAATCTTCTAAAAAGATTCTTCCATCATCTTGGATTTAATGCATTCTAGTAACAACATCAATTTTTAAACAGCTTGGGAGCTTGTGACTTCTGCCACCACGACATGTGACTATACACTTATATACATGATATGATAATGCATGAACAATATGGACCTGTTATGACTATAATATCTTTTTAAAAGATTTGATATAGTTCCCTAGTAATATGTACTAAACTTACCTAAAAAGCAATAAATTTTGCCAAGCATACACGATGTAAAATGGGGAATACCTCTCTCTCTAAATATGTAGTAATTGAAATAAAGAGCACGCAAAATGATTTTAATGTTCTTAACAAGAAAAAGTTCCAAATGCATAAAATATATATAATATGCAGCGAGCCCATTAGACTAATACATATAACTTCCAACGACTTAATGCAATAATTATGTCCTCAAAAAGAAATTAAGACTGCATGAACCGACAAAATGAGTCATAAAAATGGGTGACAAAATATTTGAGCTTATAATTTAGTGAATATACAGTTCATAAATAAGTATATGTATCCCATTTATATATTTTTACTAAATAATTTTATTTATTCTATTACAATTTTAAGCAATTCTAACTTTGATAATTACTTTTAAGACTCAAAGATGATGTGATAATAAAATTATTTATTCTTTATTCTAAATAATCAGCAGTAAAGTGTCTTGATTATAACTAATGTGATATCAAGAAAATCTGAGTGAAACTATCATTTCACAATACTATAAACTAGAATCTTTATTCTATAAACTGAATAATTGAATTTTGCAATTTGAATTATGATAATCTTTAACAATATTGAAAAATCACACCAAAAGTACTCAATAACTATACCCATATATGATATATCAATTAATATTGATGCACATAGCAAGACTGTTCATAATCTGATAATTTTAAATTCTGTAGTTTTGCAATTTTAAAATTTTGGTCGTACGTAAGCAGGACTACCCAAAGGCTATATTCAAATCATAAACTATGGAAACACATCACATAGTGCACAGCAAGTAAAATAACTATATCAAGTCATACACTATGAGCAGGTAAAATAATGATATCATGTTCAAACTAGTGCAGACTGTTGAAATGTAAAAAATAGTATAAAGGGTATTTATGTCTTTTACCTCTTTCCAATTAGTTTTGTTAGTTAATGACAGTATAAATTGGGACTGATTTCCATCTGTAAAGTATAGAATTCATTTTTCAATCAATTGGAAAATCCTTTCCCACCTTTGCTCTCTTTCATTCTAGATCATTCTCCACAAATTCAACATATCAGAGCGGGTTGTGCTCATCAATTAAATCCTGATTTTCAATTTTCGAATCAAATCAGATTTATTACTTCTTATCATGGCAAATGATTCTAGTGTTCAGGCGGATGTTCAAAGCAAGTTCGATCAGGAAAATGAGGCGAACGCTTGTACTGATTCATCTGCTAAAGGTTCAGATGGAGGAGACTCGATCTCGATGATCAATCACTTGATAAGCTATCCTAATAATCCTTACTATCTTCACTATGGAGACAATACCGATATGTAACTAATTTCTGTTATCCTCACGAAGGAGAACTATGCGACATGGAGTCGTGCAGCAACCATGGTGCTCAGTGTCAAAAATAAAGAAGGTTTTGTTGATGGAACTGTAATCAAACCTTCACTGAATGATCCTTTGTTTGCTGCCTGGAGCAGATGTAATCATGTTGTCTCCTCGTGGATAGTCAATTCTATACCCAACGAGCTTTATCCAAGTGTAATGCACAAGGACTCAACTAGAGAAATCTGGATCAAGTTGCGTGATACGTACAGCCAGGGCAATTGACCTCGGATCTATGAGTTGAAGAAGCAAATCTCTTCTATTTTTCACTCGAACAACTCTGTCAATTCTTATTTTAACAGGCTTAAAGGATTATGGGAAGAATTGGAGAATTATAGACTGAGTGGTGAAAATCCTGATTATAAATGTGTGGATCAAATTATGCAGTTTCTCATGGGTTTAGATGATCATTTTGCTGGTGTTAGAGGTCATATTATGTTGATGGATCCTCTACCATCATTGAATAAGGTGTTTGCTCTTGTCTTACAAGATGAAAGACAGAAGGAAGTTGTTGTTGGTAAGCAAAATCCACAAGATGCAGCTGCATTTGTATGCAAAGTTGTGCAGAGATCTTTTAATCAGAGGATGAATTTCAATAATCAGATGAGGGAAAGACCTATGTATAGTTACTGTGGTTTGCCTGGACATATCAAAGGCAAATGCTATAAGCTGATTGGTCATCCTCCCAATCAACGGTTTGGTAATTCTCCTAATCAAAGATTTAGTAGAGCGAGAAGCCTCCAGTTGTTAATGTTGTAGGACAAGTTCGTCATGGTCAATCATCCACCATTGATGTCTCTGGAGTTGTTAATTCTATTTCACAGCTTACTATCACTCCTGATCAATACCAAAAAATTTTATCCATGTTGATGCCTCAGTTGCAAAATCAGTTTGCTCAAAATCAACAGGCTCAGGATGTGAATGGATCCTCACCTACTGATCCTGATGCGTTTGTTTTCTCAGGTAATCAGAATAAATGTTTACTAGTAGGAGATAAGTGGATTTTAGACACTGGTGCATCAGAACATATGGTGTCTTCTGTCAAGAAATTGGCTATTGTGACTAGTATTGTTGGTGCCTCAATACGTTTACCTAATGGTGATAATGTAGCAGTTACTCACATTGGAAAAGTGATGTTGTCTTCTACTATATGCCTTAGCAATGTGCTTGTTGTGCCATCTTTTAAGTTCAATTTAATATCCATCAGTAAATTGACTCTTGAACATAATTGTTGCCTAATGTTTTTTCATGACTCTTGCTTTATACGGGATCTTTCAACATGTAGGATGATCGGAGTGGGCGACCTTGAGCATGGACTATACCATTTCCAACCATCTCAGCCTCAGATCAAAGTTCACTCTTCATTTCATCATCGACTCAATTCTGACTCTGCTAACTCAAACATCACATAGCCTGCTGTTTTTCCTATAGTTGTCTTCAATTCTAGTTTCCCTTCTGGTTGTAATAAATCTATTCCAGCTTGTAATAACATTGATAGTTCTAATATCAAAATGAACATTGATAGTTGGCATTGTCGTTTGGGTCATTTACCTGCTTCTAAACTTTCCATTTCGCATAAATCTATACCTAACATTGATGCCAACAAAGAAATACATTGTATTGTTTGCCCTTTAGCCAAACAACACAAATTACCCTTCCCCAACAATGAGACAAAAACTTCACACAAATTTGAGATCATAAATTGTGACATTTGGGGACCTTACTCCATCTCTGCCTTAGATGGCTTAAGATATTTCTTAACTAAAGTTGATGACAATAGTAGAATGACCTGAACTTATATTATGAGAGACAAATCTCAAGCCAAAACACTAATCCAATCCTTCTATTACCTCATTCAAACTCATTTTCATTGCAATATAATGACCATCAGATCTGATAATGGTCTTGAGTTCAAAATGCCCGAATTCTACCTCTCTAAAAGTATTATTCACCAACTTAGTTATGTTGAAACACCACAACAAGATGGCATGGTTGAAAGGAAACATCAACACTTACTTAACATCAGTGTTGTAAATAGCGTAATGTGTGGCGATGCGTGGAGGCCAAGCAATGGGCGATGCAAGCAAATGCGAGGCTTTTGCGTAAAATAGCATAAAAATCGTTTTCTTATTTTAATATTATTTTAATTTTTAATCAATCAAAAAATCATTTAATAATTAAAAATAATACATACTAAACATTTATAACATATTTATAGGAACTTTATACATTTTTTCAAAGTTTTCAACAAAATGATAAGTTTCAAATTTAAATACAAAATAGTAAACAAATAGCATGGGAACTTAAATCTTATCTAACTCTTCATCACACTCCAAAAAAAATTAAAAACAAATACATTTTTTGCATCTTTTCATTCAATTTGAAAACCCATTTCCATACCAAAAAAAAAATAGCGCGCAATAGCGCAAATTATCGCGCTATATCACGCATTAGTGGTCATCGCCAGGTGTTGACTGCTAAATAAACGCTAAGCCACATAGATTGGCATTTTGATCACGTAACGTGCAATCACGCTTTATTGCGCGCTATTTAGAACACTGCTTAACATAGCTCGAGCCCTCAGATTTCATGCCAACTTACCAAAGCAATTCTGGGGAGATTGCATCCTCACTGCCACTTACCTTATCAACAGAACTCCTGCCAAACAGCTTCAAAATAGGTCACCTTATGAACTGATGTTCCAAACTGCACCTTTTTGTAATCATCTCAAGGTATTTGGGTGCCTTTGCTATGCTTCTACTTTGAAAAGAAATAGAACCAAGCTTGATCCTAAGGCTGTTCTTTGCATTTTTCTTGGCTATCCATTTGGAATGAAAGCCTACAAGTTACTAAATCTCCATACTAAAGCCTCTTTTGTTTCCAGAGATGTCTCATTCTTTGAAAATATCTTTCCTTTCCATCATCATATATTTCTCTCCTCTATATCTAGCCCAAATAATGCTATTTCCACTTGTTCCCCTCTATTTCGCATGAATCAGCAATCTCACTTTGATGACTTTACCTCTGCTCCTACTTCCACTATCAGTAATACATCTGAACATCGGGAATCCCAGATTCAAGGTTCTCCTATTTCTTTACCTCAAAATTCATCTGCAGATCATACCTTACCTTCAAATTTCCCTGCACGTCACTTATCACCTCAGTCTATTTCTACCAGAAAGTCTGCTAGACCCAAGCGAGCTCCTTCATACTTAAAAGACTATCATTGTAGTCTCATTTCTCAGGTGCCTATCTCTCAATCAAACTCCATGAAGGAAAGTTCTGAGTCTAGCAAGCCATATCCCATTGAGGACTATTTGGGATATCATAAGTTGTCTCCTAATCACAGGAGTTTTACCTTGGCTCTATCTACTGTCTTTGAGCCTAAAGATTACAATGAGGCTTCACAATATCCAGATTGGATTGCTGCTATGGATACTGAATATGATGCATTAGTATTTAGTAATACCTGGGATGTCACTGAACTCCCTGCTCATAAAACTCCAGTTGCTTGCAAATGGGTTTTTAAGGTTAAGATGAAGTCTTATGGGATAGAAGATAAGAAGAAGGCACGTTTGATGGCAAAGGGGTTCACTCAACAGGCTGGGTTGGACTATGAAGAAACATTTTCACCTATTGCAAAGCTTGTTACTGTCAAGACTCTTTTGGCATGGCAGCCTCCAGAAATTAGCATCTTCATCAGCTGGACATCAATAATGCTTTTTTACATGGCGAATTGAATGAGGAGGTTTATATGCTTATGCCTCCTGGGTATGAGAAACAAGAGGAGCAAGGAAAGCAGTTAGTATACAGACTAAACAAATCTATTTACGGATTGGAGCAAGCCTCAAGGCAGTGGAATATGAAGCTGACACTTTATATTCTATCACAGGGATTCAGGCAATCTACGTCTGATCATTCTTTGTTCAGTAAAATCAATGGCTGCTCATTTACTAACTTCTGATATATGTTGATAATATCATAATTGGAGGCAATGATCTATCTTATATCAAACATTTCAAGGATGAGCTGAATGGAAAATTTAAGCTAAAAGATCTAGGAGTCTTGAAATATTTTATGGGGCTTGAAGTTGCAAGAAGTGCCATGGGTATAACCATTTGTTAGAGAAAGTATGCCTTGGATGTGTTAGCAGATGCGGGCTATCTTGGGGCAAGACCATCAAATAGTCATTTACCTTGCAATTTAAAATTAAGAAAGGATGAATGTGAACTCATTGCTGATCCTAGCTCTTACAGAAGACTTATTGGAAGGATTCTATACCTCACTATAACCAGGCTAGATTTGTCTTACGCTGTTCAAGTTTTGAGTCAATTTCTTCAATCACCTAAGCAGCCACATCTAGAGGTAGCTCACCATGTTTTAAGGTATCTAAAAAGTATGCCAGGGCAGGGCCTATTTTTCTCCAGTAACTCAGATCTTCAACTGAAAGGATATTGTGATGCTGACTGGGCAGCTTGTTTTGATACCAAGAGGTCAATTACGGGCTATTGCATATTCTTGGGAGATTCCTTAGTATCTTAGAGTTCTAAAAAGCAGCACACCATCTCTAGGTCTCACTAAAGCAGAGTATAGATCTATGGCTGCTGCAGTCTGTAAGTTCATATGGCTGAAAAACATATTGAGTGACTTGAATGTAATTCATACCAGGCCAGCTTTGCTATTCTGTGATAATCAAGCCGCCATACACATTGCAAGCAACCCTGTTTTTCGCGAAAGGACCAAACATATTGAAATTGGTGAAGGATAAGGTGCAAGCTAATGAAGTGAAGATGTTGCACACCAATTCTTTAAATCAGCTAGCTTATCTGCTTACCAAACCTTTGGCTGGGAATCGTTTTCCTTCATTACTTAGCAAGATGGGAGTGCTTAATATACACTTGCCATCTTGAGGGGGAGTGTTGAAATGTAAAAAAATAGTATAAAGGGTATTTATGTATTTTACCTCTTTCCAATTAGTTTTGTTAGTTAATAACAGTATAAATTGGGTCTGATTTCCATCTGTAAAGTATAGAATTCATTTTTCAATCAATTGGAAAATCCTTTCCCGCCTTTGCTCTCTTTCATTCTAGATCATTCTCCACAAATTCAACATAGACTAGAGTAAAATCACATGGCTTGTGGTTTTAAAACTAGCTGAACGTACACTGAAATGTTTAATACTGATATAATATGCTAATGAAATGATTCAGCTGATTGTGTTTAACTTTAAAAAAAAAAACTGCTTATTTATAAAATCTAGTTTATTTTGAAAATCATGATATCTAACTCAATCATGTGAAACAAGTAACTTTTGCAACTTACATGATTTACGGCAAGCACTAAATAAATAAACATTTCATTTCAACTTTAGAACTAGTATAAACTAAGGGACTGCTTGGGAGTTTAGCCGTACCGGTTATGAGCGTTTTTTAAAATATCGTGTAAAATATCGTTTTTCTTCGATGCATATTGGTATTTTATATCCCTATTTGTAAAATATCTTTCATTGGTATTATAGTGCAGTTTTGTAAAATATATTTTTCCTTCCATGCATATTTATTTGTTCAGATTGGAGAAGCAAAGGTATTGCAGTGTCTTTCTTATAATATAAACTCTCCCCACAAATCTCGACAATCAATTTCACATTCCTCTATCGTTCGTCGTCTCCGGCTCCAAATTGTTGTGTGTGAATTCTATAAATAACCCAATGAAATGTAGATTTCTTGTACAGCATAGAGAGTAAGAGATTTCCTCCTGAACGTGTCTTATATAAAAATATTTCCTGTTACTTTTGTTTACGTTTGCTTGCTGTGATTTGTATATGATGGGAATATTTAAGAAGTGAAATTGTGGACACCGCGAAGACATACGGTGTCTCCACGCCACCGAGTAGTGTCTTTGCACAGCACGGAGATACGGGGAGACAGTTTCGTATCTCTACACAATGCGGAGACACACCGTAGTGAAATTGTATTTAGTTTGTGTAAGATATAATTAATTATAATTTTTGGGAAAAAATAATTAAAAAATCCATCCATAGTGTCTTTCAATTCATTAGCTTTTCCCTGCTCATGAATTAAACAATATTTCGAAATTATTTGCAAACTCAATATCTCAAACCTTTTCGTTTCGTCATCTACTTTGTATTGAAGACCAATGTTTTACTCCTTCGACTGTCCGAGGCACTTTGTGTTTGGGACCAAAGACCGACTTCTTCGACCGTCGAGTCACTTTGTGTTTTGGACCAAAGGCGACTCCTTCGACTGTCCGAGGCACCTAGTGTCCGCACATCGCAGACGCCAGCATTGGTGTCCGAGCAGCGTGAATATTTTTTTTATACAGTTGATGTTAGTATCAGTTTTCAATTGTTTCCGTGTTAATAATATTGTTCGATGTGTAACTAATCTATTTTTCCAAATAAGTTTAGCGTCCCATATAATTATATTTTTCACCAATAAAAAATGCATTTTAATCCACTAACAGTAATGTCAAAAATAGAAATTAGAGAGATGCATGAAATTGTTTTAATCATATCAAGTCTAACGCATTAAATTTTGCAAGTAGGGCAAAAATAAGATTAAGGAGCTATTTGCCATTTTGTTACTTTTTGATTAAAATTGATAAAATGTGTAGTTGATAAAAATTGTGAGTATATAAATGTATAATTAAAAATTGTGCAGAGTCACGGGGAGACACCATGTGTCACGGGCAGCAGCTTTACTTAAGCCCCGTGACGCTATTGCAGCCGCTGCACTTCGGCTGCACATTGTAAATATTTCATTTAATTGTAAAATAGTTGGAAATTAGAAAATTTTAGTATGATTCCTCGGCCAAAAGACGTCTACTGCTGTCATTTGGGTTTTTGTTGCTAAGTCTATTATAGGGGGTATTAGTCTTTCAAAAATCTTTCAAACTTTCTAGTGTTCGCCCCCTGCACTAGCCATTGTAATTTCCTGCTTTCAATCAATTGTAATTTCAAGCTTTCTAGCAATCAATGATCAAGTTTAATTCAATGCATTTCAATTTCGTGTTGTAAGCTTTCTTTAAATTGTGATCAAATTTACTTTCGTCCCGAAACGACCGAGAAAAGGCGGAAGGTAGTCTAGCGGAGCAGACTACTGCCGCATGGTGTCCCTTTCTGTGCTAAGAAGAAAGGTAACCCGTGAAACCATGTCTCCACACAGCATGGAGACACCGTGTATCTCTGCGCCACAAAGACGCACTTTGTGCAAATGCTATATATTTTTTTAAATAATAGTAATAATTAAGATGTTTCAATTCATTACCTTCTTTTCATTTCATTCAACTTTAATGTTCATTACCTTTTCTCCTGATGATGAAGAATTAACATTGAAATGTTGCTCAATTTTACCTTTCCCAGATTGCTTTAATATTTATTATTATTCCATTGAATTTTACAATTATGTTATCCTACCGTGAAATTTTTTTTATTTAGTTTTTTTTAAAAAAAAAATCTCCTTCACATTTAACATCTTCCCAACTGGTTTGTGAATAGTTCCTTTATTCCCCAATTTCACTTACAATTTGAATTTGATTGGTTCTATGACTGCTATTTATGCATTTCTTGTCTCCGTCTTGCTTTAGTGAAAAGGCAAGCATTTCTTCTATTTTGAAAGTTTATCTTCTTTGATAATGTTGAATAGCATATAAAAATGTCCATACTTCTCTTTAGATTCCATTTCATCAATATTTAAGACAGCTATGTTTATTACTATTGCATTAAATTATACAATTATGTTATTCGAATTGAACATTATGCATTTCATAAATGCTATGTATACTAGAGTTCTATAACTTTCTTCCCATGTTAATATTATTCTTAATTGTTACTTATTTGACTAATAAAATACTTTCTATTTTGTTCAGATTCATGGATTCTTTGGAAACATTATGTCACGACGATTTCATTAATCTTGAAACTATTTCCAAAAGCACAAATAAATCATATAATGCTTTCATTTGCCACCAACAAAGTCGAAAAAAGGCGGATATGAGGAATCAAGCTCAAACTATAAGTATCGATCATCGTAAAGAATAAATAATGCTACATTATCTCAAAATAATCTAGGCCTTCCACTTCAAATGACGAATTGACTAATGTTTTCAATAATGAATTATGTACAAGTTTTAACCTGCTCAATATACCAACTACTGCATATGTGTTAACAACATGTCACTATTGAAAGTATTGTGGTGCGCGCAAATTTTATAGAGAAACGAAAGGTTTTTGTTGCTATGATGGAAATGTAAAATTTTTTATGCCTGATTCGCCAAATAAATTGTATGATTTATTTACCTCTAGAGAAACTACATGTATGGAATTCAAAAAACTTTCATGTGGTTATAATAACCATTTTGCATTTACTTCATTTGGCAAGAAGTACGACAAGGAACTCTTTAAATCATACCGAGGTATTTACACATTCAGAGTTAAAGGACGGGTATAACATTATGTAAATCAACTTATGCCAAAAATAATACGACAAATTATATGCAATTATATTTTTATGATACAGAAAATGAAATTCAAAATCTACTTTGATTCTTCTAATTGAAATCTTAAAAGTAAATCCATATAGTAGATTTTTTAGATCTTTAACTTAATATAACCAATTTGCACAACCATCAAATACAAATAAGTTGTCACCCCAGACTTGATTCTCGCACAACCATCAATTACAAATAAGTTGTCACCCCAAACTTGATAAGAGAATCGTTAATACTCCTCTAGCATCTTAAGTAGTTGCTGTATGGGTTGAAGATGATGAGAATGCAAATAAACGTCTTTGTGGTATTACTATATATGGCCATTCTGGTGATTTGCATAGGGTACATTATTATTATGGTTGTTATGATCCTTTACAATATCCTTTACTTTTCCCGTTTTGTGAATGTGGTTGGCATGAAGCATTTAAAGATATAAACATACATCTTCTCATTCTGAGAATTTGGTTCACCATGTTGCTGTTCTTGAAACAATAGAGTGTGCAGCTCAACTTATTGAAAAAGAGGCTGATGGTTTGCCCATGCAGTTTCTCATATATTTTACAATTTCATGAATACAGATTTTTTATTTACATATAAACTTTGTTTCATTTTCTCTTATACAGTGCTCAAAAAAAAAAAAGGGTCTCAGGTTTTATGTCGGGAATATTATGCATACGAGCTTGTATTGCTCCATAGTGGTATACTTTTTCAGCAATATGTTGTGGATACGTATGTTAAGATTGAAACAGCCTGATTAGATTACTTTCGTACTAATCAAAAATAAATTAGTACTGAACTTTATCAAGAAATTGTAGATAGTGTTGAAAATGGAGAAACAAGAGGGTACAAAATTGGAAAGAATTTTGTTTTACCACAATCTTTTACGTGTGGATCTAGAGATATGCAACAGAGATATTTAGATGCTATGGCTCTTGCCCAACGTTATGGAAAATTAGATATATTCTTAACTATAACATGTAATTCAAATTGCTCAGAAATTAAGCAAGAATTGAAACCCAATGATGAGGTCCAAAATTGATCGGATCTAATTGTACATGTATTCAATCAAAATTAGAAGAGCTTAAAATGATTCGTTCAAGAAAAATATTTTTGGTCTTGTTGTTGCTCATATATATGTAATTGAATTCCAAAAAAAAAGAGGGCTTTCTCACGCACATTTATTGATGGTTTTTAACCGTGACCATTAGATTTCTTCTACTAAACAAGTTGATAGGATAGTCTCTTGTGAAATTTCTGATAACAATATACATCATCTTCTTCATTCAGTTATTGTAAAACACAATATCCATGGTCCTTGTGGAAACCTAAATCCCAAAAATGTATGCATGATGATAAATCGTGTTTGTAAGAATAAATATCCAAGGAATTATTGAAATAGTACTATATTTGAAGATAATTCATACCCATTATATAGACGTCGAAATAATGATATTAGTTTTAAAGTTAAAGGTCAAATGTTAGACAATCACTGTGTTGTACCACGTAATCCTTATTTAAGTGCAAAATTTGATTGTCATATTAATGTTGAAATATGTTCTTCTATTAAAGCTGTAAAATATTTGTACAGATATGTATACAAAGGATATGATCATATCAATTTATGTATAAGCAAAGATGAAAAAATAAAAAATATTGATGAAATATCTACTTACCATTCTGTTAGATGGATATCTCCACCCGAAGCTATGTGGATGATTTTTTTCATTCAATTTGACAGAAATCTATCCAACTGGTTATTCTTTACAACTTCACATTGAAAATCATCAACAAGTTACATACAAATATACTGATGATTTATCTACTATTACTGAAAATGAAAATACAAGAAGAACAATGTCAACTGAATTTTTTAATTTAAATAAGGTAAATGAATTTGTTCGAACACTTTTATATCGAGATATCCCAACATATTTTGTTTGGAATGCAAATAACAAAACTTGGACTCCTAGAAAGAAACACATAATTATAGGCCGAATTGTCTTAGTAAATCCATTACAGGAGAACGATATTTCCTTCGCATTCTTCTTAACCATATTAAAGGTTCAACATCATTTGACGATATAAAAACTTTCAATGGAATGCATGTTCATACATCTCGAGAAGTAGCACTTTTACATGGTTTATTTAGTGGAGACAATCGTTGTGAAGAATGTTTATCGGAAACTATTATTTACAAAATGCCTTGTTCTTTACGACGGCTTTTTGCTACACTTCTTACGTTGTGCAATCCTAATTATCCAAAGTTATTATGGGATAAATTTAAATCCAGTTAAATACACACCTGAACAGAATGGGGTCGCCGAGAGAATGAATAGGACCATAATGAACAAGGTTAGGTGTATGTTGATTAGCTCTGGCCTTGCCAAAGGTTTTTGGGCTGAAGCTGCAAGTACTGCAGCTTATCTGATTAATAGATCACCGTCCAGCAGTATAGGTTTTAAGACCCCACATGAGTTGTGGATGGGGGAGCCTCCAAAACTGGAACACTTGAGAGTGTTTGGTTGTGCGGCATATGCACATCAATCTGAAGGGAAACTTAAGCCGAGGGCGGTTACACGATGTTAGGGTATCCTGAGGGTGTGAAGGGCTATAGGTTGTGGATTTTAGGGGTTCAAGGCATTAAGATTATTAACAGCAGGAATGTAGTCTTTAATGAATCCGAAATGCCATGTCTAAAACAGAAAATTGATGAAGCTAACAAATCTGAAACTGAGAGGAGTGTTCAGACTGAGGTGAAGCTTACTAAGCTAGATTCACCTACACCTGGGAATGACGGTAATGACCCTACACATCAAGAACCTAAAACTGGAACTGAAACTGAACCTGAAGAGGTGACAGAACTCTAAGATAACACTGAACCAGTTGAAATTGAACATTTTAATGACCAGCTACCTAATCAAGATTATCAACTCACTAGGGATAGGGCGAGACGGCAGATTAGGTCAAACCCTAGGTACGAATCCCTAAGCTTGACTGAGTTTGCATTAGTTTCAAGTGAAGCCCTTGAACAGATAGAACTTGCTAGTTATGAAGAAGCTATTAATGGAAATTATTCTGAAAACTGGATAAAAGCCATGCAGGAAGAAATGAAATCTTTGAGTGATAACAAAACCTAGAAACTTGTTAAGAAACCAAAAGATCAGAAATTAGTTCCATGTAAGTGGATCTACAAGTTAAAAGAAAGTTTAAGCCCTGATGATTCTGTGAGGTATAAGGCGAGATTAGTGGCTAAGGGTTATACTCAAAGAGAGGGTATGAACTATAATGAGATATTTTCACCCGTGGTTAAGTACAAGACGATCAGATTGATGTTGGCTCTTGTTGTTCAATTCAATTGGGAACTTGAACAACTCGATGTAAAAACTGCATTTTTACATGGAGAGTTGGAAGAGGATATTTTCATGAGCCAACCACAAGGGTTTGTAGCTAGAGGCAAGTCTGAGTATGTGTGCAAGTTAGAGAAATCTTTGTACGGGTTGAAACAGAGCCCAAGACAATGGTACAAGAGGTTTGATGCCTATGTACTGAAGATAGGGTTTAAGAGAAGTGAATTTGATGCTTGCTTGTATTTTAATGACATAAAGAGCGGTTGTAAAGTCTACTTGTTGCTTTATGTCAATGATATGCTTTTAGCTGGACCTAGCAAGTCTCAAATTAATGAACTAAAAGATCTTTTAAATCGGAATTTGATATGAAGGATTTAGGGAATGCTAGAAAGATTCTAGGGATGGTGATAACAAGGGATAGGACTAAGAACAAGTTAACAATTTCACAAGAAGCGTACTTGAACAAAGTTGTAACTAAATTTGGAACGAAAGACAGTAAAATTGTTAATGCCATAGGTTCTGTCATGTTTTCTATGATTACTACCAGACCTGATCTTGCATTTTCCATTAGTCTTCTAAGTAGATTTATGTCCAACCCTGGTAAGCCGCATTGGGCAGGTATGAAATGGTTATTAAGGTATTTGGTTGGGACTTTAAATCTAGGCTTAGTGTATGAGAAAAGATCTGAGGAGTTGACTCTTAAGGGTTATGTTGATTCGGACTTTGCTGGTGATAGAGACAGTAGGAAATCAACTACCGCTTACTTCTTTACCCTAGGTGATAATTGTATAACTTGGAAATCTCAGCTGCAACCTTTAGTGACTTTGTCTAGTACTGAAGCTGAATACGTTGCCATAACCGAGGCGGTTAAGGAATGTATGTGGTTAAAGAGAATCTTAAAATAATTGAACTTCATGCATGATACACCTATTATGTTTACGGATAGTTAGAGTGCGTTGTCACTTAGTAAGAACCCTGTTTATCATGAGAGATCCAAACATATTGAGGTGAAGTATCATTTTATACGTGAGAAGCTTTCTCAAAGTGAAGTCGAACTTGTTAAGATTCATACTGATAGGAATCCCTCTGATGTGGGAACAAAAATTCTGCCTGCAGGTAAATTTAAATTATGCTTATCTTTGCTGTATATTGATACTGGTTAATTTTTCTTGCAGGTAGTGGGCGATGATGATGAACGGCCTTCCATGTGCAAATTCGCAACCGAGAGAGTGTGTTTTGAGATCCAATGTGAAGAATGTGGGCTTTGTGGTTCTCTTAACCCATTGGGCTGAGCCGGTTTGTGGTATCTTTTTTTTTAGCCCTTGGATAAATTGGACGGTTGGGATTAATCTTGGATGAGATATTTTTCTAGGGCTTGGCTTAAAAACCCGTCTCTACTTCTTGACTTCTCTCTCTCGACTCTCGACTCTCCTTATAGTAGTTCTGCTAAGGCTTCTTCTCCTCTTTTCTTGGGTGGTTTCTGTGGGTTTTGCTCTAGTGATTTAGGGGGTTTATAGTGGGCTCTATTAGGCCTGGAAACTGCTGTTCTCGGTGCTGCTTTCTTTCCTGGATCTGTGACTAGAACGATGCAAAACTTGGGAGATCGTTTTTCGATCGATGACCAGAAATCGAACCCAAGGTTCTGTTATAACACTCCTCTGGATGGCGATTTGCGTGGCATGGTTGGGCCGTTCCTGAGCCTGCATTTCAACCAAAAACAGCAAGAAGAACTGGAGCTTTGGCCGGTAAAAGGGAAGGATCTTTCTGTCCCTTTTTGTTATGTCCAGTATATGTTCTGTTTTCGTTTTCTATGTATTATCATGATTTCTTTATGTTGCTGAAATTGGTGATTACCTTCTGCTGGGGATTAGTTATTGAACTCTGTCATTGTTATATATTGAGCTGTTGAAACTCGATCTGCCTCTGATTTGGGGTCTACATTATGCTGTAAATTCTTAACAAATCAGGTTCATGTTTCTTTAAAATTTCTTTTTTATTTTATTTTTCAAATTCATTTGAACCACAGTCTCTCAATAAAATAGGAATAATTGCATCAACAACCCCAAACCTTTCAAACTTTGCAGGTTTTACACCGACTTTTCAATTGTTGCATCCGTAATCCCAAACCTTTCAAGTGCATGTGACTGAAGGAAAAATGGATGCTTTCTATCCATAAGCTCGTCAGTTGACCTAGAAGAATGATTTTGACCAAATTATTAATGATTTCAGTAAGGATTAACTTTATAAAACAATTAAAAAAAATTATTAAATAAAAAACAGAAAGGTTTCTTAGCCCAAACACCTCACCCCCATCCACCCTAAAAATAAAACCATAAAATCCAGCAACCACTGGGCCACCCACACACTGCACCGCAATCACCACCACCACCACCTCAAAGTCGTCACTTGATCCTTTCTTCTGCCAAGAAATATCTGCCAAATATCCCAACCATCCATCTATTATTTATTCCTTTATCTACACATTAGATCGCAGATTCCTCCACCACCGAAGCCAAATCAATCACAGAAAACCTCGACAGTCTCTACTCCCACCATCACCATAATTCACTCAACCCACTATTGTCCAATTTCAAAGGATCATCAAAGGGTCAGGAGAAATTCTAGGGAGATCCAAAAAATAAATCTAATAGAAGAAAAATGGAAAATATTCAATTCCAAGAATGAAACCATGAACAAAGAGTGTTGAGAACAAAACAAAACACCAGAATCACTCTGATATCACTTTTTAAGAATCGGGCCAAAATAATAAAGATGAGAATAATATGTGCAATATGAAGATAATAGATCGCAACAAAAACAAGATTTATGTGGAAACACAAATTCGGGAAAACCAGGGGCAGATGTGGATAATTCCCTATAATCAATAGTAAATAGTTACAAATAATATCTTTGGACCAACAACTAATTGGACAATCGGTCAATTCCAATACGTGTTGTACATCACATATTTATAACAAAAGAATCTCTAATATATTAGGTGAATTAATACATGAAAAGTTTATATTGAAATCCCAATATAATGGGTAAAATCAGTAATAGAGAATTTGGGATGAAATACGAGTCAAATTCACATTGGACATTTTCAAGATATCTTCAAGTCTACTAACAACTCCAATACTCCTCCGACAGTATTTCCAATCAAATACTCAACAAGAATTCGGGTCACAACCCAATTCTAACAAAGAGCAACATCTGTAATTCTTCATAAATCATGTGTAAGGTAATTCTTCATAAATCATCTGTAAGTTAATTAACCAAAACCACTTAAAATATAAAGCAAAGTATAGAGCCCGTAAAAAACTCTCTGCACAAATCAAATAAAATCACCATCCAAAAAGCAAAATTGAGCTTCCACTTACATTAAAACAAGCAGGATAAAACATGACTAGGGTTCCGTTATTCAATACATCAACCAGCGCCTCTTTGTGTTGGGAAAAACGGGTGATTTGCGTAGATAGATTATCAATTAACATAAATAACATAAAAATACGAGAATAGAAGAGTTAGAAAGAAAGCATCTGTAGGAGTCATATCAAGGACTATGTCTTAAATTCGTGTTTCCTTCTCTTAGTGTGATTACTTTTGGCACTACATGGCTCCAAAATAAAACTCATGTGGCTTATAGCTAGTTCTCCTTCTATGGACACGATGAGTGGATCATAGGGAGAAAAAAATAGCCTTTATTGAGTTGTCAAAGCCATATGAATGTCTTCTATATATTAAAAGTGGCTATGTAACGGAATTTCTTGTTTTTAACGAAAAACTAACGGAATTTGTTGTTTTAACGGACTATGTAACAGAATTTCTTGTTTTAAACAGGTAGCTGCACCTTCCTTCAATGTTTTTATCATAACTTTGTATTTTGATGTCCGATTGAGACGATTCAAAATGCGTTGGAAAGCTAACTCATCTAGCTACAACTTTGATTCAGACGTCATTCTCCAATTCTATCACTTTCTATGCCAAACATAGGTCTCAATATGAGACTAAAACATCGGAGCATAACTTTTAGGTTGAAAATTGATTTGTGATCATCTTTTGACTAAATCTGATTTCATTGACGTCTTCCTTTATCCAATTGACTCCGAGCACTCTCAAATCTTCATCGTGAGGTTCGGCACAACTTTTAAGTATTTATATTTTAGTCCCCGAACTTTGGATCCCTTACAATTTAGCCATTTCTCCAAATTTGTCAACTTTTGCTTTATTTTATTCGATCTCACCAACTTATATCACAACATCAAAATCACACATCTAATTATTTACAAATTAATTTTTAAACAAAACTATTAAATATAAACTAGGCAAACGTGCATTGCACAACATCAAAATCACACATCTAATTATTTACAAATTAATTTTTAAACAAAACTATTAAATATAAACTAGGCAAACGTGCATTGCACGTTGCTTGCACTTAGTAATATGAAATGTGCAGAAAATAATCTTCCAAAAACCACTCCCTTTTATAGAGACAAATTTCAACCCCCACAATTAATCCAAAATTATGAGCTTTAAAATTTGTAATTAAACCTAAAAATTAAAAAGAAAAAAATAAAAATTAGTAGGTTTTAATTTTGAAAGGTTGGAACTTATTTCTTGTTCCCCACAAGTTTTAAACTTTCAAATAGATAAATATAAATAATTGTTGGCAACATGATTCTGTGACGATGAGTCGCTCGATTTAATTGCCACCCCTACATGGTCTTGAGTTGTGTTAAAATGGGCTAATAAAGGGGGGTCAAAATCATAGTGTTTGTATTAATCGATTTTACAAACGTTTCATAGTTGCTCGTTAGTTTAGTTAGATAATTTGTTATAAAATCACAATTCGCAAATTGACTATTTGATTAGAGTTAATATTTATTTTAACTAGAGGAAGTACATTGTCCATGTGGGTTCAATATTTTATTCACAATTATATTACTTGCTTATGATACCGTACACTTGCGAAATTTGGTCGATCAGCATAATTGATTTCATTTTTTTTTTTTTTTATTGAGTTCCTACATTATTTGCAGTCGTGTACGGAATGGAAATTTTGTGTGCCTCAACTTTCTTTAGTGCACTTAGATATCATTCCACCAAATGAAAAATAAGAGAGCATTGTTAAAAAGCATTGGAGAGTCAAGTGCACAACCTGTTCACCAATCAATTCAAATTCCCAAAATGACTTTAAGCCAGTCTTGGGCCTTCCACTACGCTGCACTTCCAAGTCAGTCATGTGAACTTTTCTTCCCGTAAATATCACGGCTTGACCCTTTAAATGACTAATTCATATGAACTTTTCTTCCCGTAAATATCACGGCTTGACCCTTTAAATGACTAATTCATATGAACTTTTCTTCCCGTAAATATCACGCTTGACCCTTTAAATGACCCAATTGAAACTTAGCGAAAATGTTTTATTTTCTCACTAAGTCTCTTTGATGCTCATTATTTCATCAAAATGAGTGTTATAGTAGTGAGAATGTGTTGTTGAAAATAAGTTTGAATAAAAATAGGTTTTGAAATAATGGGAATCAAATAGGGACTAAGCGTCATCACATGAGATTTTAATGAATTTTAAAAATCGTTCCAAATTCAAGTGTCCCTAATTGAGATATTAATGAATTTTAGCGAAATCAATTAAAATCTAGGTGTCCCCAACTGAGATTTAAATGAATTTCTATGAAATCATTTAAAATTTAAATATTTTCAATAACTCACATAGTTTTAAAAGGATTTCATTAATAGAGAAATTTTAAAAGATTGGATATATTTCATGCTTAAAAATTAATATAAAAAATTCTTTTGAAATTTAAACATCGAAATTCAAATCGAATCTTAGCCCGCCTCACTTGCTTTCTTTATTACAGATTGTTGAAAAATATTGCTGATTTCAAAACTAAATAATAGAAACAGGCTTCAAGAGTTGTCGTGACTTCTCCTTCCTTAAACTGTTGTTCATCCCTGTAATATAAATTAGTTTGTAAATAATATTATGTCTAATAAAATAATTATGTACCAATAGCTTGCAAGCAAAAATTGGACGAGACAAAATACCAACTTACAAATGATAGAAAAATGCAAAAAATGAACTTTGGTCGAGGTAAGCTCTAATTCATTTTCCTTAAGACGAAATTGTACCATACTGGTTCTTATGAATTTTCGATATATGTCTTCTAAGTACAATAAAATTTAAATAAATAAAATTTTATTTTATTCTCTAAAAGGATATATACCGATTTGGCGAGTTCATTGTCTTAATAATAAATGAACTTATGTTCATTTCTTCGATTGCTCACTAAAATTTAATATGTCAATATTTGGCCACTTAATTTATCTAAACATTGGACGTTATTCACTGGCTTAACTTCCGTTTATAACCTCTTAAGAAAGGGATGACGGGCTGACGGAAAGTCCAGGTGTTGCCAGATCGTCGTTACCATGTAAAAAAGTTTCTCGCTATAATTTGAATAGTCTTCTATTGCTCACTATACTTTGAAAAATCTTCGATTATTCGTTGGATTTTGAAAATGGTCAAATTTTGGTCAATAAACTTATAAAAATGAAGTCAGATGTTGAGTGCGCAATGGAAGACTTTTTCAAAATATAGTAGGTAATCAAAAACGTTTTCCAAAGTATAGTGAACAATCGAATATATTTTTTAAAGGGGATAAGTAACGAGCATTTATCGAGTTGCAAATACTGTAAATATAATATGAAATGTATAGAAAATAATCTTCCAAGTTTTGTTTTACATCATAAAAATCACTCCCTTTTATAGAGACAAATTCCGACACCCACAACTAATCCAAAATTATGAGTTTAAATTTTGTAATTAAACCTGAAAATTAGTATGTTTTAATTTTGAAAGGTTGAAACTTATTTTATGTTCCTCCAAGTTTTAAACTTTCAAATAGATAAATATAAATATTAGTGGCAACATAATATTGTGTCGATGAGTTGCTCGACTTAATTACCACCCCTACTTGGTCTTGAGTTGTGTTAAAATGGACTAATAAAGTTGGTTTCAAAATCATAGTGTGTATTAATCGATTTTACAAACGTTTGATAGTTGCTCGTTAATTTAGTTAGATAATTTGTTATAAAATCACAATTCACAAATTGGCTATTTGAATAGAGTTAATATTAATTTTAACTAGAGTAAGTACATTGTCCTCGTGGGTTCAATATCTTATTCACAACTGTATTACGTGCCTATGATACCGTACACTTGCAAAATTTGGTCGATCAGCATAATTGATTTCATTTTTTTTTATATTGAGCTCCTCCATTAGTTAGTACTGAATGGAAATTTTGTGTGCCTCAGCTTTCTTGAGTGCAGTTAGATATCATTCCACCAAATGAAAAAGAAGAGAGCATTGTTAAAAAGCATTGGAGAGTCAAGTCATGCACAACCTGTTCACCAATCAATTCAAATTCACAACATGACTTTAAGTTAGTTTTGGGCCTTCCAAGTCATGAACTTTTCTTCCCGTAAATATCGCGGCTTGACCCTTTAAATGACCAATTCACATGAACTTTTCTTCCCGTAAATATCACGGCTTGACCCTTTAATTGACCCAATTTAAGCAATTATCGAGATATTTAAATGACCATGTAAAAAAGTTTCTCGCTATAATTTGAAAATCGTCTTCTATTGCTTACTATATTTTGAAAAACGTCTTCGATTGTTCGGTGGATTTTGAAAATGGTCAAATTTTGGTCAATAAACTTATAAAAATGAAGCCGGATGTATAAATGGTAGTTAAGCCAATGAGTAATGTCCATCATTTGGATAAATTCAATGACCAAATCTTGATATTTTAAACTTCAATGAGCAATCGGAAACACATACATAAATTCAGTGATTATTGGGACAATTAACTCCTAGTTTGGGACAAGTACACAGCCTACGACCCATGAACAATGATACAAAACCAGATTGAAAGCAGTGTGCATGTGGGGACTACGACCTTGAACCCATTTGAATGTAGGTCATCCTCTTGCAAAATCTAACAATACTCTTGGGCTCCAAGGCCCAAGTTCCATACAGTAAAACATCGATAAATGAATGTTTAATAAATTAATAATCTCGTTTAAGTAAAAACAAAAACCGATCCTAGCTTGGATTGGTGTACTAAATTAATAGCCTTGCTAAATGTATAAGATAATAATTTTTTTTAAATCCTTTAAGGCCCAACAAATATATAAAGTAATAACTGTTTAAATTCATAAAAGTTCATACTAATATAAATTAGCAAACATTTAATTTGACAACATTTGTTTCAATTCACATTTTTTAATTTAACAAACTTTTAATTTTACTGTAGAAATTATATTCTATGTCTACATGAAATAACTTGAACAGTTAATCTTCCAATATATTAAATTTTGAGCCAATACATGTACATTAATGTATCCTCTTTAATGTATATATGTTTGTGCCTTTTTTCCGTGCTTACATATTAAGTCCATGTTTGATGCCCAGTAAAAGGAGTTTTTTTTTTTTTTTTTTTTGGGAAATGAGTTTTGGAATAGTGATTTTTGAAGAATGTAGTAAGAAAATTTTAAATTTACGTGCAAAATATTTTAGCTCATGTTTGACTCTCTCAACCACTTGTTCACACAATAAAATATTTTACATGTAAATTCAAAAAAATTTCATACTTTTTTAACCACACATTCTTCAAAAAAATCACTATTTAAAATATTATTTCCTCCAATTTCTCTTTATAATTCCCATTAAACATGGTCTTATTGTAAGAATATGTGGTTGAAAATGAGTTTTTTAAGAAAGAAAAGTTTTTGAAAAATGGTAGACAAACATGACTTAAATTTTCAATTTCACCACATTCATTTATCGATAAATTAATAAATTATGCACTTATTGATAAATTAATAACTCCTCTAAAATAAATATTTTTCTCAATGACAACATTGTTATTAAAGTTTTACTGCACTTGGACTAAATAATTGTCGTATCGTTTTCCAATGTAGGATTGAAGGGTTTCAAGTTTTCAACCATTTCAAAATCGAATTTCCCCAACAGTCAAGTAACTCAAATTTTTTTTTTTAAACTTGTCATTCAGAGCAACTAAATATGCTACTGTTATATTCTCGTGGAGTAGATTGTGTTGGACCTTTAAAATCTCGTAATCAACTACTATATCTCATTTATATAATTGGGCATCGTTGGTTACAATCAACTTATTTAAAACAAATTCTTAACAACCCCTTACATGAATCCAAACTAATACCATTGATCATGCGGTTGGTAATAAGAAGCGAAAAACTATTACATCAGAAGAGATGACTCGTGGTTTTGAACCTTCAATAGTATAATACTATAAAAAAAAATACATTTCAAACATGATATTTTTAACTATTCAACGTCTTTGTAAATCAAGCTAATAGTACCCACTCAATATCTTTCCTAATACATCCGATTCTCACATATGTGTTTACTTCAAGGATGAGCAACTTCTAAAAATTCTTAAAGAAACGAACTACAATTTACACTTATATAGGTGATTTAACCCCAGTTTGAGACCTAAAATGTGCTTTTGAATAATAATTTTTTTGAGAATGTGTGGTTAAAAAAAATGAATTTACGTATAATATTATTTTATAGGAGAATGTATGGTTGAAAGCGAGTTTTGAAAAAATGGAGCCCAAAAATGAACCTAGTATAAGAGTGTCCTGCCATAATCTTCTTAATTCCATTTTACATAGGAATAATTGTTAAGTATGACTTATCCTAACACTGTGCACTAAGTACTTTCTCATATGAATGAGCAGAAGTTACATCCCAAGTTTTCGATTTTCTCCTCAAATGGTGAAATTGCCCATTCATATAGGCATTAGAGATCTGACACCATCGTTACCTTGCCAGTCAACTGGTGATTGTACTTGAGCCTTTATGTGTCTTTTGTGGATTCCAATTGGCTAGTGTGGTCCGCGTTGATCAGACCATGAGAGCCCAGTATCCTACCGAGGCTATCTTTTTAACCCCCTATGGTTCTTGATCTTGGGTAGCATCAATACCCAATGGTTATCTTAACCATGTCAATGAGCCGAGTCGAGTCGAGACGAGCCACAAGCTGAAACTCAAAGCTCGAGGTTGGCTCGAGCAAAACAGGTCCGAGCTTTTTTGGGCCCAAGCCGAACCGAGCTAACCTCAACCAAAAAAATGAGGCTCGGCCAAAGCTTTCGACTTGAGCCTTAGTGGGCCGAGCCGGCTAGTATTTTTTAAAAAAATTAGTCATAAATCTATAATTTTTTATAATGTATTTAAAATTTGTGCAATTTATACGTATTAATAACTAAATATTAATATAAAAAAATACATCTAAACGTTATAAAAAAAAAAAAAGAGACAACGCAGGTAGATGTAATTTTAGTGTTTTTTTTTTTTTTTTTTAAGGCTCGGTTCAGTCCATGGTATGTGCCTGTAACGAGCCACAGGCTAGCTCGGGTGAGCCGAACCCCCAAAATGGGGCTCGGCCCGATGCCACCAAGCCTTTTTGACATCGCTAGGTTATCCTCTGACCTAGGGGAAAAAGCCATCTTTGTTGCAATGTCCGCCTATGTGACAAACATAGAGTGACAAGATGGGTTTGTTTTGGACTCAAGAATGGCAAGACATGTGCATCAATTCATACTTTGGGAAATTTTTAAAACTTGACAATTGATTGTGTAGGACAATTTCAATGTTCTGATCTACCACAAGATTTATTCTTGATCTTGCAATTTATTCTAATCTTTATATGATCCTATAAAGTTATAAAAGGTGGGTCCGACATCACCATGCAGTTGCGAATGGTAGCTCTATGGTAAATGGTACAAACAACTTCTCCCATGATCAGGGGCGAATCCAGAGGTTTTGTTCAGCTAGGGCGGAGTCGCGAAGACCGGTGATCGATGACCGATAACCGTTGGCAATCAACGAGATCGTTATAGCCAAAAATATAATTCGATACATATTTAAATGCACTAAAACATAATATATATATATATATATATATATATATATATATATATATATATATATGAAAATATATTTCAATACAACCCAAAGTACTTAAAAAAAAAATACAACCCTACTCCATAATCTGCAAAACATATTCACTGTTAATTTTTTTCACTCGTCCATAATTTCCATAAAAAAACTATAAATTCCCAAATCACAATTCACGTTCCACAATTCAAAATTATAAGTCATAAACAATAATATAACATAAATTCTCATTTCTCATAATTTGTAAATTACAAATTCACAAAAATTAAAAAAAAAAACGAATAAACACACAATGCACCGTAGTGAGGCTCAGGCAGTGACCCAGAAATCCAGTCATAATACATATATTCACAATTCGTAGAAAAATCCAAATTTTTATTTGTTTCTTAAAATGGATCAAGTAATCAAGATTCTGAACAAATTAGTTTTGTGCTTGCTTTTATATGCATCTCCATTTTAAGAAACAAATTGAAATTTCTTCACAGGAGATGGATTTCTTCACAAATTGAAAAATCCAGAAAAATCAAGATTCACAAATCACAACTCACAAGCTGACAAGCACTAGCAAGGAAATAGCAATATTGATTTCAAATTTTCAAGGGCAAGATTTTTGAGGTAAATGGTAATACCTAGATTTCGAAGCTCCAGCAGGTAGCCTCCAGCTATTGACTATTGCACCAGCCACCAGTCCACCGCACCGTCCACCGACCACAGTCAAAGACTCACAGCCACTGTCACTGAGCCACAGCCACAGGAATCTCGCCCTCGTCACTCGTCTCCCCCTCTCTGCCGGACCAATGGTTAATTGGATTTGGTTATATTTGGTTTTGATGTGTGGGCTAATGGACTTACAAGTTAATTGGGGCCTTTTTTTAAAAAAAAAATAAGGCCCAAAAAAATGAAAAGATAACAAAGGGGGAAAAAAATTTCAGCTTCAGGCGGCTCTTCTTCTTCTTCCTGGCGGTCGGCGACACTGCAGCGAGAACTTGCAGCTTTTGGCGGATCCAAAGACGGGCGTGGCCGGCTGTGGCCGGATCCGCCCCCTGCCCATGATCTGTTATGATAGCCCACGAATAATTAACCAAGATGGACGACTGAACTAGCCGTTGAGTGTCAGAAATCAGAACGGTTAAAAATTTGACCGTTGGACTACCGGACGTCCGCCAGACTACAAATCAACATTTTACCCTTTTCTTAATTATTTTTGCAAGTGTAGTTCCTTAAGGGACATTTTCACTTTTTCAAAATAAGTGTCATTGGTAAAAAAAGTTGAGTGAAGATTTTGGTCATATCGAAAATAATTTTTATGTAAGTACTGTTGAGGGGCGTTTATTTTGTGCATAAAAATTTAACTTATGAGCTTGAAGTGATTAATTGCTAAGAATTAAAGCGTTTTGCATTTACATATGAATTCAAATCATCCAAGTCTAATGGCTTCGATTGATTTGGCGCAAGTGCACGTTTGTTGCTCGATTTTGAATTTGGTGCGAATGCTTGATTTGTTTTCTTGCTCGATTTCCAAACTTGATTGTGAATGCTCAATTTCCACTAGGCTCGCAACATGTATCAATGGAGACTTGAATGTAAATGTTAGATATAAGAATAATTTGTTTGTTATAATCAAAACCCGAAATCAACCATAGATTAACAATTTTTCCCTTTTTGATTATGACAAACAAGATGATTTGAAGAATAGGATTAATTTATTTATCATGCAATTTGGATTCCCCCTATCTTTACCATGTATTGCAAGTATTCCCCCTATCTTTTACAAATTGATAACTATGTAAGTATGAGTTTCTCTCTTTCCCCATTTTTTGTATACTCTAAGTATATTATTATCAGAAATGAATTATTCATAATCATCTCACAATCATCTCACTTTGTATTTCTCCTTTTGGCATAAACAAAAAGCACAAGGCTAGACATGGATAATAACTGCAGAATTAATCATAAAAGAAGATAACCATAGATAAGTCATAGAAGAAAAAATAAGCCATATCTCTAAAATTAAAAATAAGCCATAACGTAAAGATTTTAAAGAAGTCATAGAAACATAAGGATAGTCTAGTAACAACGACAAAAACAAAAAGAATCTACTGCTTCGGAGGAGGCGATGGAGGACAAAGTGCATAGAAGTGAGCGTAGAAGGAGTTTTGCTAGCCTATATGTCCACTTGATGTACTTGGATGGCATCCTGCTGAGCCCGAATAGCATCCTGTTGGACTTGCAACTCCCGAAGCATCCTGCCAAGTCTATCCACTGAAGACGTAAGAGAATCAATACGGCTATTGAGGAGGTTGTAGTGATCCTCGGTAAATGTGAATCCTCCAAACGAAGAGCGAGTACCATTAGAGGCAGGAACATCGTGAGGTGGGTGTAGGACTTGTGGTATATCATCAGCATCATCATCCTCATCACCTTCAAAAGGTAGAGTCGATGGACCCGAAGTGGGGTCGAACCCTTTTGTGTGTGCCACCTATTAACCATGTTCTTTTACTAATTTCATTCTTTTAAAGGTTTGAATGTTGATGGTGTTGGTAGGGCAAAGTTTAACAAAAGCCTCATCATGAAGTGGAATGTCAAAATGTTTTAAAAAATTTGTAGAAAGCATTCCATAAGGCAAATGTTTAAGATGTCGCGTGGAATGCACAAGTTTCATGAGACCTAGTGCAATAGTTGGAAAGTCGAGTTTTCGCCTAACAAGAAATGAATCGAGGACAAAAAGATCAAAACTGTTTACCTCGTCTCGATGACCCTTTCCAGGAAGAATCATATGGGCAATGATGTTTTGTAAAACTTTGCATGGAGACGGCATGCCTCGGAAGGGTCGTACCCTTCAAGGGTAGGATGAGTTTTATGAAGAAAAATTTGAGTATCACACGGCTCAAACTCCAAAATTACGAATGTGAGCTTTGTTCATGGTGATACGAACATTTTTGAGTAAATATGAAATCTCATCCAAACGAGGTGAAATAATGATTTTTTGATAAAATTCTTTCATAAGGCGAGGATAGCATGTTCTTCGAGAGTAGTGACCGACACCTAACCCATGTTTTCTGTAGCACCCCAAAAATTTTAGAATAAATTTTTGTATTCAATTTTATGATTTTGAAAGTTAAGGGATTAAAATAAAGTATTTTAAATTCTTATGTTTTGGATCAAATATTTAACTTTTCATAGAGTTACCAAAAGTATATCAATATGGGCCTCGTTGGATAGCTCATTTTTAATCATGAAAATAGGCTCGAGAAAAAGTTAATTCGGATAAGTAGGTCTCAAGATATTAAAGTTTAAAGAAATTTGTAATTTATTTATATTTTTAAAATAAAATTGAAATTGAATGAGAGTTCTCGTGTAGAGAATGGATTTTAATAGAATTTATATTTAAAGTCAAAGTTGTTTTGGAATTGGAATCTTTTTGTTGTGATGGACACGTGTCACATTATAATTCAAATTCTTATCAAATTAGATAAACATGATTTTTATCACAGTTATATTATGACTCAACTACTATATTTTTTCCCTATAAATAGTGTGCCCATATTTCACAATTCTTCACATAGAATTTTACACAACAGTTTTCATATAGAAAAGCAGTTGTAAATTCTAAGTATATTTTTATATCAATAGCTCTTTTCATCAATCGAGGTAAGATACTCTTGTGCAAGCTGTTTTGTTTCCTTATGTTTTTATGTTCAGTAATTTATGCATGTATTGCCAATGGACCTTCGGGTCGACCTAACGAAATGAGAAATGTGAAGAATGGTATGAATTGTCTATGTTATTGTTATGTAACTGCATATGGAAACTGCACGTATCTTACTGAGTGTTTTCAAAATACTCACTCTTACAATTTTTACAGGCTAGTTCGGGTCGATTGGATCTTTGGCGGGATGGTGCAGCGGACTGCCAATGGATTTCCACCTACGAGAATAATATTAAGTTTTGCTTCTTTCCTTTTAAAGTTCATTATTAGTTTGATTTGTCCAATAACATTATTTAGCAAATTTATTAATGTTTAAGTTGTTTTTCGAAGACACGATTTTATGATTCGTATTTAAAATTATGAATGTTTGGTTTATTAGAAAGAAATGAATTTTACAGTTCCGCATTTAAATACATGAAAATTATTTTGGTAACACCTCAAGATGCTTGAAATTTTGGGGCGTTACATTTTCAAAATATTCTTAATATGAAATATGGGTGCTTCAATGGTAAAGTCGGCAAAATCAACGTTCTTACCTATTATAATGGGTGATTTTTCAAATGGGTTGACCGGCATCTTGGGCTCCATATCAAATTCTTCGTCAGATAACAGTTGAGGAGATCGCCGCACTGTGCTCTTAAGTATTTTTCCCGTTCTTCTAGACCCTGACATTGTAGAGATATGATGGAAAAAGGATGGGTTCAGATCTTATGAGAAAAGGAGATTTTGGTGAATGAAAAGCAGTGGATTCAACGATTTCAATGAGAAATTGAGGAATAGATTGAAGGTTTGAGTGATTTAGAGTGTATTTAGGAGAGAAATGAGAGAAAAGTGAGAAGAAATGGGGGGAATGTGCTTTGGTTCGCGAAACCAGAGATTAACATTGCGTAGCACCGGACGTCCGGTTGATAGAGTTAAAAATCTCTGTCAAATCGGAAGTCCGGTTAGCTCGTCTGTTCCTCCCTCCCCCCAGTTTTTTAAATTAAATTAAAATAAACAAAATATGATGTACGTGAAATAATAAAGACATGTAATTGTATGTACTCAATTATGTATTTTAGATTCATCAATAATCCCTAAACCCCTTCTAATATGTGAGAAATGATCAAGAGCAAGAGGTTTTGTGAAGATATCGACTAATTGATTTTCTATGTTGACAAATTCTAACACAATATCACCATTTTGAGCATGGTCTCTTAGAAAGTGATGTCTAATTTCAATGTGCTTCATCCTAGAGTGCAAAATAGGATTTTTAGACAAGTTTAAGGCACTAGTGTTATCACATATAATGGGTATATGATCAAAGAATAGTTGATAATCACTAAGAGTTTGTTTCATCCATAGAACTTGTACACAACAACTAGTGGCCGAGATATATTTGGCTTTAGTGGTAGACAATGCAACGGAGTTTTGTTTCTTGCTAAACTATGATACAAGTGCAACACCTAGAAAATGACATGTTCCGCTAGTGCTCTTACGATCAATTGTGCATCCGACCCAATCGGCGTCCGAATAGATAAGTAGATCAATGTGAGTACCCTTAGGATACCAAAGCCCTAAAGTTCTAGTGCCACTGAGATATCTAAAGATTCATTTCACAGCCTTGGGATGTGATTGTTTAGGATTCGATTGAAATCTAGCACATAGACACACACTAAACATGATATCGAGTCTACTTTCGGTTAAATAAACAAGGGATCCGATCTACCTTGATATTTTGTTATATCAATAGACGTACATTGATCATCCTTATCCAATTTTTTAGATGTGCTCACATGGATGTTCATTGACTTCAAATCATCCATGTCGAATCTTTTGAGCATATCCAAAATGTACTTACTTGGATTGATGAAGATTTCATCACAAGTTTGCTTAATTTGGAGACCGATGAAGAATTTAAGTTCTCCCATCATGCTCATTTCAAATTCGATGATCATACACTTACAGAATTTTTCACAAAGATGAATGTTAGTGGCACCAAATATAATATCATCAACATAGATTTGAACAATGATCATATTGTTCTTATGAGTTTTAACAAAAAGAGTGGTATCCACTTTTATAATTGAAAAACCATTTGAAATTAGAAACTTGCTCAATCATTCGTACCAAGCCTTAGGAGCTTGTTTTAGACCATAAAGAGCTTTTCGTAGTTTGAAGACATGGTCCGGATTTTTATGATCTTTAAAATCAGGAGGTTGTTCAACAAAAATTTCTTCTTGAATGAAACTATTTAGAAAGGCACTTTTATTATCCATTTGCTAAAGAGTGAAATTTTATGGCAAGCAAAAGCAAGAAGCATGCGAATGGATTCTAATCTAGCAACCGGTGCAAAAGTTCCTTCATAATCAATGTCTTCTTCTTGATTGTAACATTAGGCCGCACATGCGAATGGATTCTAATCTAGCAACCGGTGCAAAAGTTCCTTCATAATCGATGTCTTCTTCTTGATTGTAACATTAGGCCACCAATTTAGTCTTGTTACATACAATTGTTCCATTTTCATCCCGTTTATTTCTAAAAACCCATTTGTACCAATTGCGCTTCGATCATTTGCTCCAGCGACTAAATCGCAAGCATGATTTTTCAAATTAATTTAGTTCTTCTTGCATTGCTAGTATCCAAAATTCATCAACTTCGGATTTTTAAAAAATTTTGGGTTCAATTTTTGAGATGAATGCACAATATACTAGATGATTTCTAAGAAATATTCTAGTGGTGAAACTTTTAGATGGATCGCCTATTATTAATTCATTTGGATGAGATGGAACAAATTTCCATTCCTTTGGTAGCGAGGGATCATTTCAATCCTTTGTTGATTTTTCTTCACTTTCTTGAACACTGGGCTCCTTTGTTTATTCTTCATTAGGCACTTCCTTATTTTGATTTTGAATGTTCATTTGTTCGAATGGAGCTTCCAAACCTACATCATCATCAATACCCTTCTCATGACCAAGTGAGTTAATTTCATCAAATGTGACATGCATGGATTCTTCAACAACTAGAGTTCTTTTGTTAAATACTCTATAAGCTTTGTTAGTCGATGAATATCCTAGGAAAATGCCAATATCGAATTTTCCCAAATTATCTTTTGTATTCAAGATAAAACATTTGCCACCAAAAACCTTCAAGTAGATAATATTGTGAATTCTATTTTTCGAAAGCTCGTATGGAGTTTTGGTTTCTTACAACTAACCAAGACTCTATTTACAATGTAACATGCGGTATTAATGGCTTCGGCCCAAAAGTATTTTGGTAAGTGATAATAGCACATTTGTTACATTTTTCACCTATTAATATTTGCGTTTCTATGATTATTTGACGCCTAAATGCACTAAGTACTTCTATATCTTGGTTTAGGTTGTAAATGGGTGAAAACTATGGAAAATTGAAGAAAAGAGCGAAAAAGGAACAAAATGGAGGAAAGTAAAAGCTCAGGGACTAAATAGCAAATACTTTAAACTTGTTTCTAACCTTATGATGAAGATTTGAGAGTGTTAGAGGTCAGTTGGTTGAAGAAAGGAGCCAAAGGGATGAAATATAGCCAAAACATTATCACATACCAACTTTCAAGTTGAAAAGTTTTGCACCGGTTTTCAGCCTCATATTGAGACTATTTTTGATATATAAAACGATCGAATTTGAAGATGGTATTTGAAGGAAAGTTGTAGTTCTTTTAGTTAGCTTTCCGACGAATTTTGAATAAGCTCAAACGGATATTTTTGGAGAAAATGATGACCAAAATACCGAATGCTATTTAGAGACAAACCTGTACGCGGGCACGGGCTTGAATTTCACTTACCGAACCTAAACCCAACGAACGGCGTGTGTGCAAGGAAATATATGGCACGCGCGCAGAGACATTTTTCACAGATGAATCTTTAGTTTCCTTTCATGATTCAAACTCTTTTGGAAACCAAATTGAACACGATTTTAACCTATTTTCTGACTCTTATAAATAGAGAACGAGGGTTACACATATACATGCTCTCTCTTGCCTCTTCATACACCATAGATTCATCAAATTCATCAAGAACTTAATGAAGAACTAATAAACATTGATGAAACTGTTTTTCATTATTTAATCAATTCTAGGGTTTATATTTCCTTACTTTGAATTAGTTTTGAGTTTGACTTAACTTTTATTAAGTTTTTCATGGATTTAATCAAGTTTCTTCCATTGAATCTAATTTGAATAAGTTAACGTGGGAATGAGATTTAGGAAACTTAAATTCTAGAATTACACGTGGAATTAAATTGGTTTGTATTGCTAAATCATCTGATTAGAAAGTTATGATAAAAACTTCTAATTAAGTGGAAAATGCATGAATTATTGATGTTGATTGATCCAATTTAGTTGAGGGAATTCTGAGGCTTTACTTAAATCCCATCATTATATCCGGTGACATTTACATTTTAATTCAATAAACAAATTCATTTCATCCAAAACACAAGAACCCTGAGTTATTGAACTCCTTCAAACATTCTTCCATCTCCCTGTGGATACGACACCCCAAAGCTGCACTACAATTACCACATTATTTTTTGGGCATAATCAAATTTTAGCATCGTTGCCGAGGAGATGGTACAAGAAATTAAGGGATTCAATTGTGAAATGGTGACTTCGTTCCTTTCTAACTCCTTTATTCAATTTATTATTTTCTTTGTTATTCTTTGCTTTCACTTTATTTTATTTTTTTTGTGTTTTATGAGCAGTTATCGAGACGAGCAAGGAAGATTTGTGGAAACACCTCTCATAGAGTTTGAACATCTTTTTAACCCTGTTTTTGATTCTGCATCTGTTAACACGAAAACCGCATCACATAACACAATGTCTGATAGTGAGCATGATCCACCGTATAGAACTTTGCATGATACATCTACACCTTCATGTATTATGTTTCCACCCAATATGCCACGCGTAGATTTTAAACCTGGAATGACTCAACTTATTCTCAATTTCCATGGACTTGAAAATGAGAACCCGTACGTGCATATTAGGGAATTCGAGGAGGTAGTGGCAACCTTCCATAATCAACACGGTACAATGGATGCAATTAAACTTAAATTCTTCCCATTTTCTCTTAAGGAAAGGGTAAAAGGCTGGCTGTATTCATTGAGACTACGTTCAATTAGAACTGGGGCTGAGATGACCCAAACATTCTTTAGCAAATACTTTCCCCACCACAAAACAACTACGTTGAAAAAGAAAATCTCTTCTTTTATCCAAAACGAAAGTGAAACTTTATATTAAGCGTGGGAAAGGTATAAAGAACTCCAAACTCTTTACCCCCACCATGTTTATGAGAGTTGGCATATCGTGAGCTATTTCTATGAAGGGTTAACACCTAGGGAGCGTAAGTTTGTTGAGATGATGTATAATTGCGATTTCCTACAAAAAGATCCAGATGAAGCTATAAGATACTTAGATAACTTAGTTGAAGAAGCCTGTACTTGGATTGGACCAGTGCCACTGAGAGTACTAATAGGTCACGACCCCGCAAGTAACCCCACTAGCACAGGTATCTATCATTTTAGGAAGGAAGATAGTCTCAGAGCAAAAGTATAAGCCCTAACTAAAGAACTTGAAACCCTACATGCTAAAGGCTCGAAACCTATATAGAATGTATCCTATGTTGAGTCATGTGTAAATTGTTTTGTGTGTGGTGGAACTAATCATCCAGCGCAAGAGTGTGCTACTTATGCTGAGATGAGGGCACTTTATGAGGAACATTGTAATGCTTTAGGCATCTATCAAAAGCCCTACACCCCCCCACTCCGAAACCTATAACCCAGGGTGGCGGAATCACCCCAATTTCAGTTGGAAACCTGAAAACCAACAAACTATCCAACAAAATCAAGCTTACAATGCACATCCTCACCAATCCACAACCTCCACTAATTTTATAGAAGACACCTTACATGCATTTATCAAGGTACATGGTAAAAGAACCAAAAATTTGAGACTACGATTAGCTAGATAGTCGAGGAAAACAACGAGATAAATAGTCATATGTCTAAATTAACCAATGACTTGGCTGTGGGGGAACGTGGGAAATTTCCAGCTCAAGCTCAACTAAATCCTAAAGGGCAACACATGACACAAATGTCAGGATAAGGAGAACATATGTTTAAGGAAGTAAATGTGATAACCACTCGTTCAGGGAAGGTCTTAGAACCAACTCTCAAACCTAGGGAAAATGAGATTGAGTCCAATGAGTCAAATGAGAATAACCTTAGTGAGGAGGCAGTAAAGAATTTAGTCAGAGTGCCCTTCCCTCAAACACTTAAGTCTACCTCGAAATCTGCTAGTCATCAGAGTGAAATCCTAGAACACCTTAGGCAGGTAAAAATCACCCTACCTCTCTTGCATGTGATTTCTTAGGTTCCTATATATGCTAAAGTCCTTAAAGACTTGTGCACTGTGAAAAAGAAGCATCATGTCAGGAAAATGGCCTTCTTGACTAAGCAAGCGAGTACGGTGATTGAGCAAAGGACCCTACCAAAGTATAAAGATCTTGGTTGTCCTACTGTTTCGTGCATCATCGGGAACCATGAGATTGGACAAGCCCTTCTTGATCTAGGGGCCAGTGTTAACATCATGTTTTATGCAATTTACTTGTCATTAGGTTTAGGAGAGATGAAACCTACATCTGTAAGTCTACAATTAGCTGATCGGTCCACTATAATACCAAGAGATATAGTTGAGGATGTCTTAGTACAAATCGATAAATTTTACTACCTTGTTGATTTCTTGATTTTAGACTTAAAAGTGGTGTAAATGTTAATTCTAGGATTCCTATCATTCTTGATAGACCATTCCTTACCACAGCTAATACTCTTATAAATTGTAGGAAATGTCTAATGAAGCTGTCATTTAGGAACATGACCTTAGAAGTTAACATCTTTCATGTCACTAAGCGGGTTGAGGAAGATGATGCGTGTCACAAAACATACATGATTGATGCACTCATTCAGGATATAGCTGATGATATGTTTCTTAAACCACCGTAAGGAACTCTAGAACTAGATGAATTGGACGCAGCCATCGATGAACATGGCCCTACTCCAGATTTTGAAATTTTCCCTAGTAACCCCACACATGTACTAGATGGAGGCGGATGAGCCATACTAATGGTTATGTCGAATGAGTTCGGTTCACCACAAGGAAACTTGGGATCGCCCTGGCTAGATGCGGGCTAAAAATGGGAACATTGGGTCGAGCCAATGACAATAAACAATGACGCTGCTTGGAAGGCAACCCGAGGGAAGTTCTTTTTTTTTTTTTTTTTACATTTGCTCTATGGTTATTTTCATTCCACATTCTTAGTTGTAGTTTTATTTTCTTTCTTTACACTAGTGTCCATTTGAGTACTTTCAAGCGTCTTGTACCTCAAGTTTCTATTGATTCATTACCATGCTCAGGTGACATCTTTCCCTTCTTTTCTTTGGTATTCATGTTTATGCATTGAAGACAATGCAATATTTAGTTGGATGGGAGAGTTACTTTGAATGTTATTATGATTATCATAGATTTTTGTTGATTTGTCATGATGGGTTAAAAGGAAAAATTTCTTAAGTCTCTAATTTGTTGCATGATTGTGCTTTTGTTCCACTAGGAATTAATTATGTTGTGAAAGTCTAGCTGTCAAGTCACATACTGAATTATTTTTGTGCACACAAGCCTTGTGGTAAAATTGTAGTTTAACACATATAGCTAGATGAGTCTCTTGCTGAAGTTTTTCTTGTGAGATACTTGGTGAAAATTGAGAGCCACAATATACTAAAATATGGCAATAAGCATTCATTGATATTGTGAATTGGAAACTCCTTTGTGAATAACTCTACATGGTTTGTGGTAAGATGATGGATAACTTGGGAAATGATAAAGGACAATTTAGGACTGACACTTGAGCTTTCAACCTTTCTTTTCAATATCCCTAGTAGACACTTTGAGCCATACGCATATATATCATTTTCTTCATGCATCTATGTTATCCATACTTCTCCACATTGAAGAATGACTTTTGCGTATATTTGTCCATCTTTTTACTTCCAAGTGTGTAGTGGATATTGAATGTTTATTTGTGAAGAATTGAAGCAAGGAAATTGACAGAAGTTGATATGTGCTCAAGTAAGGAAGCCCGAAAAAAAAAGAAAAAAATCGAAAAAAAAAGAGAGAGAAAAAATCGAGAAAGAAAAAAAACATATATGCATTTGATTTTGGGGGTCGAAATATTAAGGAATGTATTGATTGAAAGATGTAATTGAGTTATTTGATAAGACACCTAACTATGTGCTTGGAAGTATTTTAATTTTTATATCCGTGCTTCTCATACGATCCAACCTAAATTTCATTAAAACCCTTTGTATTGGCTGTTTTGATCCTAAGTAGGTTGTGGTAAGAAGTTGATGAATTCTCATTTGGTAGTATGCCTATCACAGAATCAATGTTTGCTTGTTACTTGTTCATAAATATTTAAACCTCCAATTTTGAGTGTACATATTTCTCAGCTCCATAGAGAGAAACCCCGCACTAAACACTTTGATACCCGTGAGTTATGGAACCGAACCTTCAACTTGAGATATACTTGATGTTGCATATGTTAGGGTTGGCGGTAAGATGGCTATGGCTTGACACACACTCACACATTTGGCATGAGTCTTTAACGTCTTGATAATCGTGACATTGCAAATTTCGTGTGGTCTTGATTTTGAAGAGGGCATGGCATGTGGTTAAATTAGAACTTGACAATTTCACTTGTGATATAGACCAATCATTCATTCATCTTGCTCTGTATTAAATTACTAGGGACTGTAATAAGCAAGTTGGGGGTGTGATAATAGCATATTTGTTACATTTTTCACCCATTAATATTTGCGTTTCTATGATTATTTGATAACTAAATGCACTAAGTACTTCTACATCTTGGTTTAGGTTGCAAATGGGTGAAAACGGTGGAAAATTGAAGAAAAGAGCCAAAATGGACCAAAATGGAAGAAAGTGAATGCTTAGGGACTAAATAGCAAATATTCTAAACTTGTTTCTAACCTTATGATGAAGATTTGAGAGTGTTAGAGGTCAATTGGATGAAAGAATGAGTCAAACGGATGAAACATAACCAAAACATTATCACATCAACTTTCAAACTGAAAAGTTTTGCACTAGTTTTCAACCTCATATTGAGACCAGTTTTTGACATGGAAAACAATCGAATTCTAAGATTATATCTGAAGTAAAGTTGTAGCCCTTTGATTTAACTTTCCAATTCATTTTCAATAAGCTCAACCGAATATCAGTAGAGAAAGTTATGACTTAAATACAGAATGCTGTTCAGAGACAAACCTGCGCGCGAGCACGGGCATGAATTTCACTTACCGAACCTAAAACCAACGAAAGGCAAGTGTGCAAGGAAATATATGGCATGCGCGCACATGCATTTTTCACAGATAAATCTTTAGTTTCCTTTCGCGATTCAAACTCTTTTAGAAACCAAATTGGACGCGATTTTAACCTATTTTCCGACTCTTATAAATAGAGAATGAGGGTTACACATATACAGGCTCTCTCTTGCCTCTTCATACACCATAATTCATCAAGAACTTCATGAAGAACTAATAAACATTGGGGAAGCTATGAAGGAACTCAATTGGAATTGAAGATTTCAACATCTTTTACTCATGTAATGTGTTTTTCACTGTTTAAACAATTCTAGGATTTATATTTCCTTACTTTGAATTAATTTCGAGTTTGACTTAACTTTTATTAAGTTTTTCGTGGATTTAATCAAGTTTCTTCCATTGAACAATTAAAATATTTGTTCGAGTTTAAATTTCAGATGTTTTGTTGGTGTGATTTAATTACTACTATATGTTAGAAATATATGGTCACTTTTTGAATTTGATTTCAATAAGTTAATGTGGGAATGAGATTTATGAAACTTAAATTCTAGAATTACATGTGGAATTAAATTGTTTTGTATTGCTAAATCCTCCGATTAGAGAGTTAGGATAAAAACTTCTAATTGAGTAGAAAATGCATGAATTATTGATGTTGATTGATCCAATTCAGTTGAGGGAATTCTGACGCTTCACTATTTTACATTTGACTTAAATCCCATCATTATATCCGGTGACATTTACATTTTAATTTAATAAACAAATTCTTTTCATCCAAATCACAAGAACCCTGAGTTATTGAACTCCTTCAAACATTCTTCCATCTCCCTGTGGATACGACACCCCAAAACTGTACTACAACTACCGCGTTATTCTTTGGGCGTAACCAGTAAGTTATTTTTGTTAAGCATGGTTCTAGCCATATCTTGTAATGTACGATTTTTCATTTCTACTACACCATTTTTTTGAGGAGTTCTAGGAGCCTAGAAGTTATGTTCATATCCATTTTCGTTGCAAAAATTATCAAAAGCAACAGTATCGATTTCTCCACCATGGTCACTTCTAATAGTTTTAATGGTATAACCTTTTTCGTTTTGGACTTTTTAACTAAAATGCTTAAAAGCTTTTAGAGCTTCATCTTTTAGACTCAAAAATATGACTTCAAGTGAATCTAGAAAAATCGTCAACAATTACAAAAGCATAATGTTTACCACCCAAGCTAGCTATTCTAGATGCTCCAAAAAGTTCCATGTGAAAAAGTTGAATGGTTTTGTAGTCGAGGAGTATAATTTGGGTTTAAATGAACTTTTTACTTGTTTACCAAATTGACATGCATCGCATATTTTATCTTTTTCAAATTTCAAATTTGGTAGTCCTTTGACAAAACTAGTTTTTGAGATTTTTGGAAGAAGATCCATTCCAACGTGACCTAATCTTATATGACATACCCAAGTATCATCTTTCAAACTTACTAGGCATTTTTCATCATTTTCAAAATCGATATTTATGATATAAATATCTTTGTTTCCGCTTCCTATAAACAATACCTCTTTAGATGTAGCATCCATAATAAGATATTTAGAATAATCAAATTTAATGTGGTAGCCTTTATCACATAATTGACTTATGCTAAGTAAATTATGTTTAAGGTTAACTACCAATAGTACATTTTCAACGGAAGGGAAGAGATGATTACCAATGTTTCCAATTTCGATGATTTTCCCTTTAGCATTGTCTCCAAATGTGACATGACCTCCATCACTCTTTTTGAAATTTAATAGTTAAGTTCTATCTCTGGGCATGTGTTTTGAACATCCGCTATCCAAGAACTATTTGCCCGTCATTTTCTTCGGTATTTACAGTAACAATTTAACTTTTGATTTTTGGTACCCACACAAGTTTAGGTAATTGGTAGTTAGTTTTAGTGGATCCTTGAGTCCACTTGTTTTGAAAGTTTAACTTTTTTTTGGTTAGACAATTGTAGGCAATATGTCCATCCTTGTTGCAAAAGCTACAAGCAATTTTTCAGGGAGACGTGTTTGAAGATTGGACAAATAGATTTTTGAGATATTTTTGTTATAAAAATGGTTTATAGCAATACCTCATTTATCAAAAACACATTTTTGATTACTGAACATTAAGTCAAAATTCGTCTTCCCCTGAATGAATTTAAAAACAATTTTTGTCAAGTTTTCAACATTTTCTTTTAAAGAATAATGTTCTTTATATAATAAATCATAATCAATATTTCCCTTTCTAGTTTCCAAAGTTTTCTCCTTTTCATTTTTTAATAATTTATGTTTGTTTTTTAGAATAGAATGACTAAGGGCGAGTATTTCAAATTCTTCTAAAATTTCATCATAAGAAGAAGATAAATCATCATATGAGAATTTTTCAATAGAATTTATTTCATCGTTGATTGCCATGAAACACATGTTGGGGACTTCTTCTTGACTTTCATTTTTCTCGCAATCATCATTGTCGCTTTCATCCCGTATTGCTTGAAATGCCTTTTTCTTAAAAAAATTCTTTTTGTTTGGACAATCGGTTCTCTTGTGACAGGGTTTGTTGCAATCATAGCAAACAATTTTCTTACTTCTTTTATCGTTTGTTTCTTCTTTCTTTTGAAACTTTCGATTATTTCGAAAACCTCTCTATTTTTTTGACAAGAAGCACAAGATCACCAAGTTCTTCATCACTCATATGTTTACTTGTAGTTCCTTCTTCAATAGCCGATTTGAGAGCAATTTGACGCCTAGGAGGCTCTTTTAATTCTTCCTTGCTCTTCCTAGTACTTTCTTTGGTTTCGACATTGCTGAGCTCGTATGTCATCAAAGTTCCATAAAATTCCTCCAAAGGATACATGTTGTTATCTTTGGTGTTCTCTATCAACATCCTCGATGAGCTCCAATCTTTCGAAAGTGATCTAAGGATTTTACTTATTACGATCAAAACCTTTGAGGCCATTAATAATATCGGTGAAAAGAGTAATCATGTCAACAATGGTTTCATCATGTTTCATGAATAAATTTTCAAATTCTTTCATCAAGAGATTAATCTTGGTTTCTTTTACCTTACTTGTGCCAACGTGAGTAACTTCAAGTGCATGCCAAATATCATATGTGGATTCACAAGTACTAATATGATTAAATTCATTTTTATCTAATGCACAATAGAGTAAATTCTTACCTTTGGCATTTAAGGATAATTTTCTTTTGTCTTCTTCATCATACTCTTCTCTAGGTTTGGGAATAGTTTGATCGGGTCGTCCGTCTATCTTAATGGTCTTGGTAGGCTTATAAGGACCATACTCTAACTTCCCAAATTTTATAATCAATAGATTGAATGTAAATCATCATCCTAGCCTTCCAATATTTATAGTGTGTGCCATCAAAGAAGGGAGGTCAATTTGTAGAATGTCCCTCATGATTTTGAAACATTAGGTTAGCCATTACTTAAGATTGTGAAATCTTTAAAAATGAGTACCTTGCTCTGATACCAATTGATAGCCCAAAAATAACTAACCAGATGAGGGCCAATGGATTTTTAAAGCTTTTTCGAAGAATTAATCCATATTCAAGCAAGTAAAGACTAAATAGATTAATTCAAATAACAAGCACGAATATGAAAGCAATAAGTAAAGATGGATAGAGAGTGCAAACAATATAATTATGAAGGTTCAATCCAACGCAATAATCTACGTCCTCTGTTACCAAGCTCTCCGGGACGAGTAAGGCCAATTTCACTATGTTGATTGACTTGTGGTGCAATCAAATCCTTTACAAAGCTTCCGAAGTAATGAGCACTGACGCTTTTATGACATTGAGCTTTACAGGGACTTCACCACGATCCACAATTCAAATAAATTTACAAGTGAAATCTTCTCTTCTTAATGAATGATAGATTCAAAGTTGAGTACAAGAAGAGAAGTATGCTAACACTTTAATAGATAGCAATGAATGAAACTCAAGTGTTAGATATGAAAAACTATGATGTATAGAATGATTTTAAAGAGTTAATTTGATCAAAAAAATTTCAACACCAAAGTGATTTGATAATAAATGATATGAGAGATCAATTGCAAATTTAGGCTCAAAAGAATCTCAATTGAATACTCTAAAGTTGTTGTAATAAATGGTAAGTGAGTTGGTATTTATAACAGTTAAAAACGTAAATTTCTCTGTCCAACCGGACGACCCCTACCGGACATCCGCCACTATACCGGACGACTGAACTAGCCGTTGAGTGTCAGAAATTAGAACGGTTAAAAATTTGATCGTTGGACTACCGGACGTCCCATACTGAAAATCTCCTTTTTACCCTTTTCTTAATTATTTTTGCAAGTGTAGATCCTTTAGAGACATTTTCACTTTTTCAAAATAAGTGTTATTGGTAAAAAAAAGTTAAGTGAAGATTTTTGTCATATCTAAAATAATTTTTATGCAAGTGCTTTTGAGATACATTTATTTCGTGCATAAAAATTTAACTTACAGGCTTGAAGTGATTAGTTGCTAAGAATTAAAGTGTTCTACCTTTACATATGAATTCAAACCATCTAAGTCTAATGTCTTCGATTGATTTGGCGCGAGTGCGCGTTTTGTTGCTCGATTTTGAATTTGGTTCGAATGCTTGATTTGTTTCCGTGCCCGATTTCCAAACTTGATTGTGAATGCTCGATTTCCACCAGGTTCGCAACATGTATCAATGAAGACTTGAATACAAATGTTAGAGATAAGAATAATTTGTTTGTTATATTCAAAACTCGAAATCAACCATAGGTCAACACGTTCTGTAGTATAACTTGGTTTGGACCTTCAAACTTTTCTTTGCAAATTGATAAGTGCATATTAAGTTCTTCTTTTGGGCTTGTATTCTTAATTATTTATTGTTATATTGAGAGGATATGTGCTTAATTTTGTGTAAAATATTTTAATTGTATGAAAACTCATACTGAGATGTAATTGGCAGTAAAAAGGGCGATTTTGAGCTAATTCGTAGTTGGTTTGGAGCAATTAAAGACTAACCGAATAGCATGGAAGTTACTAGAAGTAAAAAGAGAGTAATTCAAAGAAAATCACAAGTTTTAGAGGTTAAATTCAACTTTGGAAAGTTAGGAAATTAAATTGCAAGCTTTCAAAAGTTGACACAAACTAATTTCGAATGACGATTAAATTTTGGGGACCAAAATTGAAGATGTTGAACGTTTCGACAACAAAATTGAAATTTAGGATGAAAAAAGACCAAAGTTGGATGAAAACTTGAAGAACAAAATGACTAAGACTATATGAAATTGATATGGTTAAGGCTCGCAGTACTTGAAATTAATATAATTGTTGATGCGGTGAGATTCTAGTAGCTGAATTTTGGTGCTAATTTTTAATTTGGCACTAATAATCTTATAAAACCCACGTCTAGATGGAAGGAAAGGTTCGTGCTGGAGGATTTTCTGTCACTGGGCATCTATATATAAGTAATGTTTTCTTAAAAAAATTTAGGTCCTTTAGGGATTGTTGGTAGCCTTAATTTTGTGGATTTGACGCATTGTCAACCAGGTGGAATCTGAACTCATATACAGATGTTGTATAATGCTGTATTATCGCATAGAGATTTGAGAATTGACCTCCAAATTTCGTCGTAGAAATATCCAAAATACCATTAAAATCGTGCAGAAATAGAATTCAGGTCTGATTCTACAACCAAGCGCACTGAAGAAACCAAAATAATTATACACATTACAGTAGGCTGGTACGTGTGCTTGAAGCCTTCCATCATCAGGTGGTTGGCACATGTGCGTGCTATTGATCTGTAAATATCAGGGGCCTGGCGCATGTGTGCGCGCCACCCACCTTCGGCCAATACTTCATTTGTCATCTTATCTTCACTTCCACTTCCAGTCCCATGCCAAATGTCTTCTTTCACTTCATTTCTCCTCGAAAATAGGCCCCTGCACCAAGATTCATCCTACAAAGAAAAGCCCAGGCAACTTAGCATAGATTTGAGTTAAACCACCTACAAAATCATAAGATCTAAGGCTCAAATAAGTGTAAAATTTACACTTATCAATTATCCTTATGGTTAATTAAGTAAAAGTCAAGACAAAATATTATGTGGTTGTTAATAGAGGAATTGTCATGATGTTGCAGTCAACAGGCTGAGTCGGATATTTGATTTGATTGAGAAATTTTATCACCCAAGAGTGCAAAAATGTTCACTTAATTAGTTACAATCTAGGTGTCCTTTCTTTATTCTTGAAAACATATGCTTATATTATTGGGTTTTTTTAAATGTTTTTTTTATTTGCAATATTAACAATGGATATGTAAAATATGACAGAAGATAGTCTCGTCACTTCTTCTGACATTTATGTTAATATCTAGATCTTTTGTTTATCAAGCAAAAGTAACACAGTAGATCTTTTCATAGTTTTGTAGAATAATTCAAAGCTCTTTACATAGTCTTGGTTCTTAAATGGATTCTCATAATGGCTTATTACCACCAATAATGAGACCAAAAGGTTTTGTTAGCTGATGTTTGTATTATTTATTCGCAGTATGGCGAGACTCGCTCACATTGGTTTCTGCATTGTTACATTCTAGAGAGAGTTTGCGAGAATGTTTTGTGGAAAATAACGAAAATTAGGGCAGCTTAATCGGCCATATTTGTTGCTTATATAATTAAGTTGATTTTTTTTCCTTATTCAGTTCTGATTGTAATTAGATGCAAAATTACCTTGTCGAAAACCTTCCTTTTGTAGCCCTAATTTGGTATATATATCGAGGCATTGTATATCGAAGATAACATAAGAATCAGAATTATTTTCTAAAATATCCAATGGAGAAGTATTTTTCCTTTGCTACATGTATAAGAGCAAGCAAACATCGTGAGTTCAAGTCATCGCTATCCATTTAATGAAAGCTTTGATGGAAAAATGAACCCCTCCTACACATAAGAGGTGTGTTAAAGATGAAATTTATTGATATACATGTGGCCCTATCTAACAGTTCAAACTTTTAGATTAAAGGTTTCAACCTATAATGTGTGCTTGAATTATTTTCTCTCTAGACCTCTTTGCCTGATTTGTTTTAACTTTTGGGGGTTTGGTTGATCAAAAGAAGCCAAAATATCTTGGACTTGGGCTTTAATAGACGTTAGTGTCCAGATTTGTTATTTGCCCATTTAGGGAGATTGTGTCGGTGATTTCTATCTGATTAGTAGGTTCAATAATAGAAAGTTGTTTTCTATATTTTGGTATATGGTGCAATTAGATTGTTTCCAGGTTTTGGTGTTTCCTCATGTAATACTTTTGTACAATGGCTGGTTCGCATTCTGTTGTGATGCTCTTTCTGTGTCAAACGTGTGTAATCCCTGATGAATAATATTCTCTACTGGGCATATGTAAACATTTAATAATAGAGTTGAAATTTAGGGGTTTTTCCTCTTATTTTTGGTGGCCTTTAAATAAAAACATGAATTATACAAGAAAATCAAGTGCAAAAAACAAGCGAAGATTTTTTTTATTGTGAAAACCAAAACAAATTTCGGTATGTTTTTGTAATAAAAGGAATTGTTCCTGTAATTATTTTACAAGCAAAAATGTTACTGGACAGGGTTTAACATTTCTAGTGATTGCTACTAATATTTTTAATTATAGTGGAGAATTGCACTGCCACTACATTTTTCATATTCTTAATATAAATCCCTGTTTATTGGATTGTTTAACCAAGTTTAAATTGCTATGCACACTCATTTGTAACATTAGTTTTCATGGACAACAATGGACTTGAATTTGTTTTGGGGACAATGGCTTTGTCCTATTTAAACAAGATAACATTAACGTATGGCAGCAATATCATTTGAAGAGAATATGCTGATGTAACTGCTCCGCATGCCAAATTTGAAAAATGCAGTCATCAATTTTTCATTGAATATGTGCCCGTACATGTTTTGGTTTCTGAGATTCTCTTATTTCTTCTCTTTCAGAGCTCCAAAAAGAAACCATGGTGTGTCTTCTCTGAATTAGTATCAGAAGTTTAAGAAGAAAATACAGGAAAATAACAATGTCTGATTGTCTGCCAACTGATACACTGATTCAAATCTTCTTGAGGTTACCTTTCAAGGCTATCGTGCTGTGCTCATGTGTCTGCAAATCATGGCAAACAGACATCACAAGCCAAATTTTCATTACTATCCACCTCAAACACAAGGGTCTGAACAATGAGCATCACCACCACCAGTACTCGCCTGACGACAGTGGTGACCTACTTCTCCTCAGGCACTACAATGACAACACCAAGAAAGAGAACTTCTCAATATATCGAAATAATGAAGCTTTTGAGGTTTATAATCAAGATCTAGAATGCCCAGTACAAGCCTTTGGCAACAACTACTATAGGTTGGTTCCTGCAAAGGGTTGGTATGTTTGTCCGATGATCTTTTTGATATTTTTGGAAGTATATATTTGTGGAACCTTCTATTAGAAAAGATATTGCAATCCCAGAACCCCAATTTTTGTACACAGAATGTGGCATCTGTAGTTATGTTCTTGGGTTTGGTTATGATGCCTGCAGCAACAATTTTAACGTGGTTAAGATTGTGCATGGTGTTATATTTGAACATGATTCATTCATGCCAAAGGTTGAAATTTACACACTTGGTACTCAATCTTGGAGGGATATTAGGAGCATTGCTCCATCACATTATTATGCCGTATTGAAAGACAGTTGGACACATGCCTTTTTGACTGGTGTAGTTCACTGAGTTGCATACGATTGGAAGCGAAACCAAAACATTGTGTGCTCATTTGACTTGCATGATGAAGTATTCGGTAGCATAGACTTTCCAAGGGGATTAGGACGGTTTTTTGGAAATTTAGGATTAATGCAGCCAATGGTTTCCATTATTTATTCCATGTTGAATATCATCAGATTTATATGGGAAAAAGTGTACATAGCATATGGGTGATGAGAGAATATGGAGTGGCCAAGTCTTGGACTCGACTGGTGGATATTATATTGGGGCAAGATACTATGCACAAATGAGAGTAGTGATTTAATGGTATCAGGTTTCGGAAAGCTGGTGTTGTTCATAGGACAGAGATGGGTTACTCTTCCAATTCAGGGTAGTAAAGATTCATTTCATGTGAAAAATATGCGGAAAGCCTATTCTTGTTCAACCACAAAGTTGGTGCTGTTGCAGGGAACAATGGTGTTGATGCTGCTGCCAATTATGAGGGAGGAGATGCAGAAGTCAAGCAGCATCATGACAGGCCGCCAATCAAGTTTATTTACTCTAGAAGGTCCAGGAAGAATTGAAAAGCAGTTATAGTAACAAATGCAGTTAGATGGGCAGCGGGGCAGGCAATTTTGTTATTGAAATACTTATAAATAGTGAAGAGATAGATTGGAGTAGGCAGGCAAAAACAGAGTTAGTAGAGTATGGAATAGGAAAGTATATCCCTCTCAAAAGCTATTTTACTACCTTCTTTCACTGCTGTATTTATCATCTATTACATCAATGCGTTCTATAATTCTCATTCAAAATCTATCATTTTACTGTTGATCCCTAACACATCCATAGATTGAGGTGGCAAAAATGTATGCCCAAGAGTAGTTGACATTATTTAACTTTATTTACTTTGTGGATTAATTCTTAGTTTCTTGGTATTTGCGTTGTGTGATTCCTATTTTCAAAATAAAAAATGTGTTGTGCAAGTGAAGAAAGATTACTGAAGAATATTTTATTTCATAAGTTTACTTTAGTTGAAAACATGCTGGAAGAGAAATGGCGAGATACATTTAGTGCGTCAGGACTCAGGACTTTTATAACCATCTTAACTTTAATTTACGTTCATTCAATATACTTTTTATCCACGTATTTTGACTTCTATGAAATTCACAGTTTATAAGCATTTAATCAAACAAATATTTAATTAAATCCTCATGACATGTTGATAATAACGATGTCTTATCATCATTTGATAGAATTAAAGAAGTAAATGAAAAGAGTCTAATAATTTTGATAGAATTGAATAAGTAATAGATGAAATCTAATAATTTTGTTTGAATAACGTTATTTATAGTTTGTTTGATATAAATTTTTCGAAAGTATATTTTGAAAAATTGGGTTTTTTTATGATTGTATGATTAAAACAGAAAAAGTAATTATTCTACGTGTAAATTATTCTATTGGGATTCAAAAAATAGAATATTCAAAAAAAAAAATTAATTAATTAATTTTTTTTATACAAAACAGGGACTTTACTTATTATTAGATGCTCTTTAGATATATATACGGTCAAAAGTAACTGCATTTACTACATGTGGTTAATTAAAAAAATAAAGAAAAATAACAATAATAAAGGGGACTAAAAACCTGCCAACCAATCAGAGTGGGAAATTCCGAAACTTCTCGAGGGCTATTTCAGTAAAGTGTATGTTGCCGGGAAACGCCATTGTCCATCCCTGGAGACGTGTTGCTACAGCATTAGTATTGTTCATGTGCCTAATTTCATCGCTGAATCCTCTAATAATTATCTCAAGTATTTTTGTTTATACACAAATTTAATTTACAATTTCATTCATTTTTCCACTTAAGTTGAAGAGTTTTCAATGTGCCTCTTTGCCATGAATGAGTTTTCAATTTACATTTTTCATTCATTTACAACTCATTATTTTGTTTTATAAATTCTTAGTCAATTATCACTTTTGGACGAAGTCATTGCTAGATTTACTGACATAAATAATGAGTTGCCATCTCCTGCCGGTTTTATGGCTAATGCTAATGAACTGTTTAGATTTATAATGAATGAATGCTGAAATGTGAATAAAAAGGTGTGTGAAAAAGAGTTATTATACTACAGGAAAATGATGATTCTAGATAGAGGATTCCCTGCAATTGAAGCCATAATATGAGAAAAAAAGACTGAACTTTTGTACATTGTTAGAAGGTTTTAAAGAACTTCATACCTGCCAACACATGAGTAATTTGTTATAACTCATGATATTCTAGACATTATGCTCCTATCGATTTTCTAAGATGAAAAAAAATACTTTGATCGATTTGCTTTGTTTAAATAAAAAGTTCATAGTCCATATTGTTAGAATATAAAGTTGTCCTCATGTACATTTTCTGAGCATCTATTTACCTTATGTTTGGCTCGTGTTTACTAAATGTGTATAAGCACTTGAGCCACTTTTTATCCTCACATTGCAAGACCCAAAAGTACTACCCACTTATCCAACACTCATTTCTATATACTTATAATTTAAATTATTTATGAACACTTCCCAAACATGCTTATTCATGGGTGTTTTCTGATCCTCAATCTGAAGGTTTCTAAAATCACTTTTGGTAATGCAATTGAGGCATTGCATGACATGTTCTGCTGTCCAATATAAATTAGATTTTCCATTGTAAGAGAAAATGATTTACCTCAGTTTCAGTTGCCTACATTGTATGAGGAACACAATCATTAAGTTGTTATTACCTAATAGTTTTGTGGTCATCTGTTTCAATTATAATTTGAAGAAATGGTTTAAATGATCAACTTGATTGAGATCAAGATTTATGTTAGATTTTTAGTTAGTTTTGTATTTGACAGGTGGGGAAGCCTAAAAAAGAATGTGTTTATTAAAATGTTAGAAAATGTTTATACTCTGCCCAAAAAGTTGTACCCAATCTAACTCTAAATGGATCCTTTTCTCTTCTCATTCCATATGTTAAACCGTAAATGTTGAAGCACTCTTTAATTACCTTGTTCAATGTGATTGTAAGCTTTCACCTCGTTTTACTACTAATAATAAAGCCATCACATTTTCATAAAGCTTCTTTGTGACCAAATAACTAGAAGGATATCAAGAATAAATAAAGTGCAATATTTACAGTAGCTATCATTCTAAGAGCCCAAAAAAGTGACTTAATAGTGACAGATTTTTCTTGATCCACCAGTTCATCATAATGACTCCTGTGTTGAGATTTGGTGTATAAATTTCTGGCTTTCACATAGAAAGGCAATGTGAGATATTAATGTTATTGTAGCGTCCAATCCATTTCTGTGGGATGAAGCAAAAATGAGTTAATGTTTTAGGTTTGTTGATTTTGGTCCCAATCAATGCTTCCTTCTGGGTCTATAAACAATTGTCGTGCAAGGACTTTAAGTTCAGTGTTGATAACTTGATACCAAAGTGTCTCGCACAAAATTGTAGTAATTATTACCTTAGGAGGTAGAACACGTGACGGCGATGCACGTTACCAAGAGTAGAATAAGGCAATGAGGTAGGTTTGGACTGCTTCTTACATAAGAAATTGGACCAGTGTCTTGTCACAACATCTCGAGTTTAAAGGAGCTCCATTATGTTACCTCAATCCCATGCCTGTGATGAAGGGAAAGGATCAATTAATTATTAAAAGCCCAAACAGATCATGACCATATCTTGCAATTTCAATTTCGCCCAAATTAACAACATTATGTGGGTGTGGAGGAAATTCTCGTGTGTGCAGTTTTGCAGTTTGAATCTTATGGCTGGCTTCCTTAAGTTCTTCAGTGAAATAATCACACAAGAATATAATGAAAAATGTCGTACATCTACTTTGTATAACCTTGTGCAGGATGCCATCAATTACTTGGAAGAAAACTGGTGTACAAATGCTAAATCACTATAATTGTATAAAACAAACCAAGTGAGGTGGCTACGGCCTACTTCAGCTGTGGATCAGAGAGGAACAGGAGCAGGTCATCTATAAAACTGTACATGAACAAATGGTTGATACTGCATATCCTAGTCTATCCAAGTTTCTCTATCCAGATAATCTGAAGTAAACATTTCATAAATCAGAATTAATGATAGGTCCAGAGTGTAAATGTCTCTCCCTTGTGACAAATCCAGCAATCAACCACAGTTACCAACATAATTGAGATAGATCCTCTCATATCTTCCATCTCTGGGTGATATATCAGACTCAACCATTGTTTCGTATAGTGCAAAAACATGATAATGTAAAAGTATCCAGTTACATCATGCTGCACAGTTATCTTAGTTTTTGGCCCTTCAAACTTCTCTATGTGTACAAAAACTCAATATATAACATTAGAAACAATGCAAACTGTAACCATCATCCCCTTATATAGGCACCTTCATGATTATTACAAATCTCCCAAGACACAAATATCTTGGTAAATGACCCAGCCATAAGTATGCATCGTCGGCCATCTCATTCTTAGTCATTACCAAGTTATCAGGGACTTTCTGACTTGTGCATACTAGAGCAGGATACCAATCGCTTTGTTTCCTTAGTGACCATGAAGGTTCTCCTGGAAATGTGTCTATGCTGACCCCTTCCTTTCAGTCATACTAGTAGAAGTAGAGTGTTATACCAATACTCCAATTTTGACATCATATGCAAAATTGCATGATACCAGATGTTTGTATTCCAAATGTGTATCATACTGATATTGTCGAGGAAGCACTTAATGTCTTGTTTTTGCATTATAGTTAGTGCGAAGCACCAATATCCACCATGAACTTTCATTCCTTGGTAGCTTCTAAGTTGGTTTCCAGTTCATCACATATGAACAATAGACTTTTGGTTATTTATAATAAAACTCTCTTTTTAAGCTTTATGTATCATGGGTAGCAATACTTGCTGGTATGTAGCGATACTCAGGCATTGTACTGAGATAGGCATCTGTTCCTACACGACAGGCATTGATACCCATGTTAATAGAAGGCTTTGGTGTTGGTACTTGAGTACTAGGTGTAGATTCCCGTTGTAGAAGATTTCTGAAAAACTTAGATTTTTCCTTTGGTTTTTCATTTTTCCATGAAAAAGAAAAAAAAGAAAAAAACTACTACTAATTCTACCCTCCAAAAGAGGCTTTGACTCGAAAAAAAAAGTAACTTGTGAAAGTTTAGATATCATCATACTTTTGCCTTTTCCTTTTTCATAGGTCCCTTTTTTACATGGTTTCCTCTCATCAAGGGCTTGAAGGAGCTGAGTTTTGCAGAGTTCTTTAGCAAGAGGAAAGGTAGAAATGTTGTGGATCAAGGTGCTATTTGTGGTAGCAGCCCGAGCCCTTTCTTCCTTAGCCAAGAAAATTCCTTCTCTTCTTCCTCCTATTTTTTCTGGCTCTCTCTTTTGCAACCAGTGTCCCTCTTGTAGGATTTCCTAAGCAGCTATTCAAATTTTTGCCTTTTAAATAGGATTTCATTAGTCTTTATTTTATCAGTCTTTGTTTTTATTTTTCATCTTGAAATTGGATTTAATTCTGCATATAGTTATATTCTAATTGTTTATTAAATTGGATGTTACAAGATTTCATAAAAGAAGGAGTTTGTAGTTTATGAGACAAATCTTAGAAATCTTAGCATGTGCATTCTATTTGTTTCTCTTTAATGTATGTCTCTCCTGATGCATCTCAGCCCTATCAACAAATATTTCGTTGTTATATGTCCTAATTTTTCTTCATTGTGTAACTGATTAGATGTGAAATAATATTGTGAAGAATGTTTCACATTACATTATTGGAAACGGTGATACATATATATATATATACAAAGTCTAGGATTCTATCTTAGAAAAGTGTATAAATTAGGATCCTAGAATAAGGTAATTAACAACTAATTACAATCTATAACACTCCCCCTCAAGTTGGAGCATAGATATTAATCATGCTCAACTTGTTACATAGATAATCAGCCCGAACCCCATTTAAAGATTTCGTGAAGATATCTCCTAATTGTTCTCCAATCTTCACATATCCTGTAGAAATCAATCCTTGCTAAATTTTCTCGCAAACAAAATGACAATCAATTTCAATATGTTTAGTCCGCTCATGAAACACGGGATTAGATGCAATATGAAGGACAGCTTGGTTATCACACCACAATTTTGCTGGTACTGAAATGTTAAGCCCTATTTCAGTCAAGAGCTGATATATCCACACTATCTCACATACAGACTGTGACATAGCCCTATACTCTGCCTCTGCACTCGATCTGGACACAACGTTCTGCTTCTTACTCCTCCATGAGACCAAATTTCCTTCAACGAAAACACAATAACCTGATGTGAATCTTCTATCCACTTTGGAACCTGCCCAGTCTGCATCTGAAAAGCATTCAATACGATTGTGCTCATGATTTGCATATAAGATACCTCGCCCGGGTGCTCCTTTCAAGTAGCACAAAATCTGTTCTAGCGCCGCCCAATGATAAACTGTTGGTGACGACATAAACTGACTAACAACACTAACAGAATATGCAATGTCTGGACGAGTCACCGTAAGATAATTCAACTTTCCAACCAACCTTCTATACCTCTCAGGATCTTCAATTTGTTCACCATCTCCTGCAAAGTGCATGTTTGGATTCATTGGAGCACTACAAGGCTTCGCCCCCAATTTTCCTGTCTCAGATAATAAGTCAAGTACATATTTTCTCTGAGATAAGAAGATACCCCTTTTACTCCTTGTAACTTCAACACTCAAGAAATATTTTAACATTCCCAAGTCCTTCGTGTGAAGGAAAGACTTAAGAGATGAAATTCTCGTAGTATCACTTCCAGTAATGACAATGTCATCCACATACACAACTAAAAGAATAATACCAGCTGCCGTTTGTTTATAGAACACAGAATGATCAGACTTGCTTTTCATCATACCAAACTTTTCAACAGCCTGACTAAATTTTCCAAACCAAGCACGAGGACTCTGTTTCAAACCATACAGAGATTTTCGAAGACGACAAACTCGCTCAGACTCCCCCTGAGCAACAAAACCAGGAGGTTGCTCCATATACACCTCCTCCTGAAGATCACCATGAAGAAACGCATTCGTAATATCTAGTTGATGCAAAGGCCAATGATGAGTAGCTGCCATAGAAATAAACAACCGAACAGATGTCAACTTAGCAATAGGCGAAAAAGTGTCAGAATAGTCCACGTCATAGGTTTGAGCATATCCTTTAGCGACAAGACGGGCTTTCAATCGAGCGACTGACCCATTCGGATTTACCTTAACTGTGAACACCCATTTGCACCCTATAACCCGTTTCCCTGAAGGTAAGTCGACCAAATCCCAAGTACCATTGTCATCTAAAGCATTCATTTCCTCTATCATTACATGACGTCAACCAGGATAAGATATGGCTTCATGAACAGTTTTAGGAACAGAGATAGAATCAAGAGAAGTAATAAAAGAATAAGAGGAAGACGATAAACAGTTATAAGAGACAAAAGAAGAAATAGGATAAGTACATTGACGTTTACCTTTACGTAACGCAATAGGAAGATCATCGATCGGGACTGGATATGATGACGAAGGAGCAGGCGCGGGACATGAATCAGGAGGGTTACGCCTGGAGTAGACTTGACTAATAGGAGGCCTCACGGGAGCGGGTTCCGAGACAGGTTCAAAAGATGTGATAGAGTAAACTAACAAATCATCATCCTCCCCCTGAAATGCGGGAGGAGGAGAAGATGGAAAATAGGGTGTGTCTTCCATGAAGGTAACATCAACGGAGACAAGATATTTGTTAAGACTAGGACAAAAACATCTATAACCTTTCTGAAGACGAGAATGACCAAGTAAGATACACTTCAAAGACTTGGGATCTAATTTGGTTACATGCGGACGAACATCTCGAACAAAGCAAGTGCTACCAAATATCCTAAGGTCAACAGGAAACAACGACTTATTGGAAAAAAGGATTTTGTAAGGGATCTCACCATGAAGAACAGATGATGGCATGCGATTAATTAGGAAGCATGCTGTGGAAACTGCATCGGCCCAAAAAGGTTTAGGAACAGTCATTTGAAATAGTAGGGCTCGTGCAGTTTCAAGAAGGTGTCTGTTCTTCCGTTCTGCCACTCCATTTTGAGATGGAGTATCAACACAAGAAGTTTCATGGAGCATGCCATTTTGAACCATATAAGATTGAAATAAAGTAGACGTATATTCTTTGGCACTATCACTTCGCAAGGTACGGATCGAAACATTAAATTGTGTTTTAATCTCAGCACAAAAGGCACAAAAAAGAGAGAACAACTCAGAACGACTCTTCATTAGATATAACCAAGTTACACGAGAATAATCGTCCACAAAAGTATCAAAATACTTAAACCCAGGTTTAGAAAAAGTAGGACAAAGACCCCAAACATCAGAATGAACTAATTCGAAAGGAACACTAGCACGTTTATTGACTCTTGGATTCGAACTAAGACGATGGTGTTTTGCAAACTGACACGACTCACAATTCTAGGAAGACACCTTACTAAACTGCGGACAAAGTTTCTTGAGCAAAGGAAGAGATGGATGACCCAATCTACAATGAATCTCGAAGGGAGAAGTTACACCAGAGCAAGCGACAGATTTTGGTATTGGTGTGTCCAGAATGTAGAGGCCTCCAGACTCATGTCCTTTACCAATAGTCTTCTTCGTCATAAGATCCTGAAATAAGCAATGATCAGGAAAAAATGAGATGCAACAATTAAGATTGCGAGTAAGCTGGCTTACAGAGATCAAATTAAAGGATAAGTTAGGTAAATGTAAGACGACGATAGAGGAAGCAGAGAGGTAGGAGTAATTGTGCCAGACCCAAGAACATGAGATGGTGACCCATCGGCTAAAGTAATAGTAGAAGTGGAAGCGTATGACTTAAAAGTAGAAAAGAGACCAGAATTACCTGTCATATGATCTGTGGCACCAGAATCAACGACCCATTTGGAGGATGAAGAAATAAGACACGCATTTGATTTACCTGAATCAGCAATAGCAGTGACGAAGGAGATGAAGACTGTAGTGATTCTTGATACTGTGAGAACTTGGCAAATTCATCTGCAGAGATAAGAATTGGTTTGTCAGAAGTCTCGTTAGTGGATGCAACATGGGCCGAGTGTGCTTTCTGATTCTTGTACTGAAACTTTTTACAATCACGCTTCGTATGTCCCGGCTTCTGACAATAATAACACACAATTCCTCCAGAACCTTGTGTTCGAGTTTCAAACCTTTGCGAGCCTCCTCCTTTGTTTCCACTCTGATTGGTTGATCGCCCATGCTCATAATTATAATTTCGGCTGACCAAAGCACTATTGATTTGACCAGGTGGAGTACCTTCAGTGCGAAGTACTCGACTAAATACCTCTTGTAAAGAGGAGGTATCAGAACCAAAAAGAACCTGTGACTTAGCAGTCTCAAAGTCAGGGGAAAGGCCAGCGAGAAAACTCATGACGGCCATTTGCTTTCATTGGCGTTGCTGAACCTTTACGTCAGGGCTAAACGTCAGTAACATATTAAGCTCCTCATAAGTCTTCTTAAAGTCCATAAAATAATTCGTAAGAGACTTATCTTGTTTCTTCGCACGGTAAAACGCTTTGCATACCTCAAACATACGAGAAAGGTTCCCTTTACCAGAATACAAGAAATTCAAATAATCCATCAACTCTTTGACAAACTCATAGTGATTGATCAAGCCAATTACCTCGCCATCAATGGAATTTCGAATTTGCAGGAATAAGCGAGCATCCTCTCTGAGCCACATTTGCTTAGAATCATCTGTAGGCGGATCGTCAGTTAAATGAGTATCTTTATCAATACTCCGTAGATAAAGTCAAACGGTCTTGCTCCAATCCAAATAATTCGAGCCATTAAGTTTATGGTCCGTGATTTTCGACATCATAGGAACCATATCCGATGCAACAATGGATTTCTTCTCAGCCATAACTTCTAAACAGAAATCAAGGCAACAAACACAAATGGCCCAATAACTAAATTGAGCCAAATGACTTAGAGCCAATAAAATCCAACAGGCCCAATAACCAAATTGAGCCCAAATAAAATAAACCCAATAAAATTCAAATAAGCCCAATAACAAGCGAGCCCAAATAAAATCCAAAGAAGCCCTGAATTGAAGAACCCAGATTAACTGCACGAGCCCAAGCTCCAAACTACAGCCAGACTTGAATCGAAGAACCCAGATGCTCCAAACTACAGCCAAATCACGCCTTCAATCGAAGAAGCCAGATTCACTGGCGAACCCACAAATTCAATTGCTTCGACCAATCGGTGGCGAACTCACAGGATTCCGGTTGCAATTGCTCAAAACGGCAACACCCGAATCTCAAACGGCGACAGGAGCACAAAATTTGGCTGCAATTGCTCAAAACGGCGGCACCCGAATCACAAACGGCAACGGGAGCACAAAATTTGGCACCCGAACTGCGAACCACGATGCACACCCGAACTGCGATTGGGACGATGCAGTTTCCAGAGTCTTCAAACGGCGACGGAACCTAAAATCACGACCACAGGTTTGAAAACTAGAAACCTAGGGCTCTGATACCATGTGAAATAATATTGTGAAGAATGTTTCACATTACATTATTGGAAACGGTGATACGTATATATATACAAAGTCTAGGATTTTATCTTAGGAAAGTGTATAAATTAGGATCCTAGAATAAGGTAATTAACAACTAATTACAATCTATAACATTAGATATATGGGATAATTCTTTGGTTAAAATTGGGTTAGCTGCGTCATTGTTTTCTGCCACTATAATCTGTTCTTTTCGACATTTCTGGTAAACCTTCGCCTGGAAGTGAGTGTGTTCGAAATATTCACTTCAATTTCTATTATTGCTCAATCATAGAATAATTTTTTTATTTTTTATTTTTCAGGTTTTACAAATATAAAATGTCACGAGAAGTTCAAGAGGTGAAAAAAAAAAAGTACAGAGATCTGGAGGTTAGTTTCTCCAATGCCTGTCCATATGATACAGTTGTGCCTACCATGGGACAAGGTATGGACATGGCCATTTTATTTAGCCAGTTTGGTAACTCAAAGCTTGAACTATAATAGGTTACTTCAAATTTTGGGATAACATATATTCAGATTCATTCTTTTTCCATTTTTATGAAATATACAAAGAATTTGTTGAATTGTTGGAAAGGTTTGTCACCTTAGATATTGTAATTCTGCAATTTGAAGATTAAGAGAGATTTATTTGATTTCCTTCTCCTCTTCCTTTTTGTTCGAGGCTTTATGGTACCTTCATGACTTCTCAATATGATAAGCTCTAAACCTCCTTTCATGTTTGTTTGATAGCCCTTTGTTTCTTTTTGTTCTTGTTTGCTGTGGATATTTCAAGTAGTAGTTTACATTTTGATTCAGAACTTAAAACATAGTTCTTTAGATTTCTCGTCTAATCTTGGGGTATGCTTACTCTCTCCCGACATGTTATATATTAACCACTTGTATGTGGCACTCTTGTCCCCAACCTTTTAACATTGTGTAAGCGGTATCCTCACCCGATGAAAAATGTTTGTTTAGACCTTAGATATTCATGCGACACTCGTGCAATGTGACTGAAAGGATAAAATTACTAAAAAGAAGATAAAAGAGAGGTCGACGAGGAGAAAACAAAAACACTTGTAAAATACATTCTAGACTTCTAGAGAATTCATCTTGTAAACTAAGAAAATTCCAACTAAATTTCATTGATTGCTTGTCATATAACTTTTACAAACGAAATATTTTATCTCCACAGAATCACAGAATCATCATATAATACATAGAGATAACATTGCATTATGCTGTTAATTTTAAAACTTCTATTAAGCAAGGAGCTGAAATCTGATATTCTTCAATGCTACAACAACTTCTTTCATGTTCACCCTCTCACTGGCACTCTCCGTGGAGCAATTTAAAGCAAGTTCCATTACAGATGACAAACATTTCAAATTTTTTGTGTTGTGTTCTTCTAGCCCCGACAAGTTCGAATCTATAATCCGAGTTATTGCATTGGGCATAGAATCATTGATCCAGCTCCTTAGGATTAAATCTCCAGAAAACTTTTCATCGCTTGGTTTCGTTCGTGTAAATACTTCCATTAACATGATGCCATAGCTATAAACATCACATCTTATTGACACTGATCCTTCCAATCCATACTCTACACAAATATTATGAAATTCATTAGCGATTATGTTTGGTGTTGCACATCATTAGAAATATATGTAAGTTGTATTACATGTCTTTGTGTATAGTAATCTACAATATATCTAAAACTTTCTAAAGCATTACTATGTTTTTGTTTTTGCTAACAATGAATACGAATATTAACCATTTGAACTACCCATATCCGGCCTAATCTAGTGGACCAAATGCAAGAGAAAAGATAAGAGTAAAAGATGGGAGCTTTACCTGGTGCAATGTAACCCAATGTTCCCAAGGTTGTAGTGTATGCATTGCTTTCTCCTTCACCCAATAACTTAGCAATTCCAAAATCGCTCAAGTGCGCAACCATATCTTCATCCAGCAGAACATTACTTGGCTTCAAATCACAGTGAACAATAGGCGTTGAGTAGCCATAGTGCAGATATTCCAATGCATATGCTACGTCTATCATTATGTTAATTCTCTGCAAAATATCCAACACGTGTTCGTCTGAATACAACCACTTCTCAAGGCTTCCATTGGACATGTACTCAAGCACCAAGGCCTTGAAATCTGGATTGGAACAAGTACTAATGACTTTGCACAAATTCCTATGGCGAAGTTTGCGTAATACTTCACATTCTACATCAAAACTCTTGAATGCATTTTGTTGTTGCAAATTGAAAACCTTCACCGCCACATCCCTTCCATTATTGAGAGTCCCTCTATAGACAGAGCCCAAACTCCCGGTCCCAAGCAAATGGCTCTCACCATACCCTTCAGTTGCTTGCAAAAGTTCATAATACGAGACCCTTAGAGTTGTGCCAGGTGCAAAGTCTACTCTATTTTCCACCAAATTTTTCCTTCGGTATCTTCCAATTACACATGCCAAGGCTGTGACGATCAAAATTAGTACTGTAATCCCCAACAAAGAAAATACAACTGCAAGCATCGCTTTTCTTCTATTTTGTCTACCATTAGGACATGATGGAAGACCATATATAAGATCACCACATAATCCCTCATTAGACATGAAGGATTTACTTGAAAAGTTTTTGAAAGGACCACCAGAAGGAACTTCACCACTTAAATCATTGAAAGAAACGTCCAAGTATGTGAGATACTCAAGTGCCTCCAAGGACTTGGGGATATTACCAGAAAGATTGTTGTGAGATAGATTGAGATGTTCTAAGCTCAACATCTTACCCACTGACTCCGGAATAGATCCGTGCAGTTTGTTATGTGCTAAGGAAAGATTAATCAAGGTCTGTAAATCTCCAATTGTGCTTGGGATACTACCTGAGAATCGATTGACTGATAGATCAATGAGAAATGCAGCCTTGAGGTTCCCAATTTCTTGAGGTAGAGAGCCACTCAAAGCATTTGTAGATAAATTCAATTTCAGAAGATCTTTCAGGAGCCACAGGCTTGCAGGTATGGTGGAAGTCAATTTGTTGGTATCGATATTTAGATGCCTTAGTGTAGTAATATTCCCTATGCACTCTGGAATAGTGCTTGTTATTTGATTTTGTGACAATGAAAATGCATTTAAATTGTGATGTTCACAGAGAGAGTGCGGGATAGATCCACTTATTTTATTGTGATCAAGAGATAATACTTGAAGCTTTTGCAAATCCACCACGCTTGCTGGAATTGATTCCGTCAACTCATTGCCAGAGAGACTTAACCCTATCAAACTGGTGAGATTGCCAATTTCATTTGGAATGCTACCTCTGAGACCACAATCATTACCATAAAGATATTGAAGAGAAGTGGACAAATTTCCAACTGAAGCTGGAAGAATGGCATTCAAAGGATTATTGCTAATAATCAAATTTGTTAAATATCTACAGCTTGTCAATGAAGCGATGAAGCTCAATTCTGGAGATTCACTAATGAAGTTGTTACTAGACAAGTCTACTTTTTCAATGAAGCTCAAATTCCAGAAGAAGTTTGGAATTGGTCCATTTAAGTTATTGCTCCCCAAATGAAGACCCTTCAACTTGTAAAGAGTGCCAATCTCTTGTGGGATTTCACCTACAAAATTATAAAGTTCTCAAACTTTAAAAGAAACAACCTTCTTTAAACTTCTGTATGAAAATACAAATTAGGACAAACGTAAAAGTTCTTTTCAGTCTAATTAAAAGTTACCAGATAGGTTGCAATATTGAAGCTCAATATATTGCAATGATGAAATGTTAAAGATACTGACTGGTATAGAGCCATTAAAATAATTAAATCCCATGCTCAAGTTCTTGAGGTTCTCCAGATCACCCAACTCATGTGGAATTGCACCTGTCAAATTGCTAAATCAGAATGAGAGACTGCAATTACCAAAATGTTGATCTATTCAAACAAAAAACTACAGTACTAATGCAACATCAATTGTGATTCGTTTACCGGACAAATCATTTGAGCCAAGATATAAATTCTGAAGCGTCCTTATTCTCCCAATTTCTCCTGGAATGGATCCACTAAATTTGTTGACTGACAAAGAAAGCATCTGAAGTTGTAAACATTCTGATAGATTGGAAGGAATTTCACCACCCAATTCATTTTCAGATAGATAAAGCCCCTGGAGTCTTGGGAAGCCATGGCATATTTGAAGAGGGAGATTACCAGTCAAGTTATTTCCTGTAAAACCAAGAATTTCCATTGTCGATATGTTGAAAATCTGCAATGGTATTACACCAGTGAGTCTGTTATCTTCTAATCCAAGTATTTTCAAGTTACGAAGATTTCCAATGTCTTCCGGGATTTTCCCTTGTAGAGGATTGAAAGAGAGATCCAAATACTGGAGCATGGATATATTAGAGAGAGAAGGTGGGATGAAACCAGTAAAACTGTTTTCTCTTAGACTCAAAACTTGTAATTTAGGTAAGAAATGAAGCCATGAAGGAATTTCGCCACTGAAATTGTTGGAACTGAAGCGCATGATTTTTAACCGTCGGAGTTGAATCAGCTCTTGAGGAACACTACCATGAAAATAGTTTCCGTTTAAGTAGATAGAAACAAGGAAGGATAGATTTCCCAATTGGGAAGGTATCTTTCCAGTAAGATTCATGCTAGAAATATCCAAGGCAGTCACTCTTTGGTGGCGAAGACCACAGGTAACTCCAATCCAGACACAAACAGAAGTAGAAACCGACCAATTTTTTGATAAAATGTGTGAAGGATCTAAATTTATGTTGGCTTTGAAGCTGAGAAGAGAAGATTGATCAGTCGTAATATTGGTTGTTGCCATGGCTTTGCAGGCCATTAGACACTGTACCAACAAAATTGCACGAAGAAAGTAATTAGCCTTCTGCATGATACTTTTTCTTGCTGCAGCTAGCGTTGCTGGATTGGAGGTATAAATACTAAAAATATATATAGCCTTCTGTTTGCCTCGTGCTTCCCCAAGATATCAAAGTCAACAAATAATCAGGTTCGTGCTTCTTTATAACTTTTATTTTTTTTTTCGAATTCATTTGAACTATATAGTCTCTCGATAAAATAAGAAATAATTGCTGTAATAGCCCCAAAGTTTTCAAAGCTTTGTAGGCTTTACTCTTAACATTTCATTTATTGAACTCGTATCCTACATCTTTCAAGTACATGATTAACAAACTGCCACATGTAGTAAAATGGACCAATAAAGGGGGATTCAAAATAATAGTGCGTGTTGTAATCGATTTTACAAACATTTCATAGTTGCTTATTAGTTTAGTTAGATAATTAGTTATAAAATCACAATTCACAAATTGACTATTTGATATAACTGATTTCACAATATTAATTAACACTAAAGTAGTAAGTATATTGTCCTGGTGGAAACAATATTTTATTCACAAGTCTATTACTTGACTACGATATTATACACTTGCGAAATTTTGTCGATCAACATAACTGATTTTATTTCTTTTATATTAATCTCCTGCGTTATTTGTTGTCGTGTATCGAATGGAAATTCTGTGTGCCTCAAGTTTCTTCAGTCCAGTTAGATATTAAATGTCATTCAACCAAACAAGCAACAAGAGAGCATTGTTAAAAAAGCTTTACTCTTGACTATATATCTATATTTGTCTATTTCGCTACTCACCAGTCTTTTTTTGTTTATTTGTTCTTTCAAAAAATCAAAAGCTATTTGCCTTCTATATATGACACGGATTTGTATATCCTTTTTAAAACCAAACTACCATGCTAGTAGAATATTTATTAATACAAAAATACTAATTAAAAATTACAAACTTCAGAGGGGGTGTACAACTTGACTCCAACCAATGAAATATGGTTCAAAAGACCAAACCAATCGAAAATACTAGGAGTCAAGGAATTCAAGACAATCAACTTTATATCTTAGGAGCATTTTTTTATACTTCATGTCACATATGCCTAATTATAAACTTCGAAGGCGCTTCAATTACTATCGTTGTTTTCCTTTTCAAAATCTTCTACAGTTAAACCTAGATAAAGTAATGTTCGATAAAGTATAACCTCGATTATATAATAATTTCTTTCGATCCCGACTTGAGCCAATGGACTAAAGTAATAACCTCGCTCAATGCATTAAGTACTTTAAAAAATTGAATCCTTAAGCGCCCAATAAAAATATAAAGTAATAATTACTAGATTTCATTGAGAAAAAAAAAAATATATATATATATATATATATATATATATATATATATATATATACACATATACACACACACCAAAATCTTTCAATCAATCAACAATACCCGCACAATAATCATTCCTTTTGAAAATATGCATCTATAGTTGATACGGCCCTGCCCATCCCTATGCAGACCGATAAGTGGCCTGCATTGGATCACAACAAAGACCAAATGCAAAGCACGACAAGCAAAAATGACCCATGCAATTTGGCTATATTTTTCAGCTTTCTCTAATGATCAATGCACAACTTGACTTCGAGAGTCAAGTTAGGGATGGCAACCGGGCGAGGCGAGGCGGGGCGGGGGGGCCCTCCCCGCTCTGTTACCCGTTTAAGTCGGGGCGGGGCCATTCCCCGTTTAAATTTTATTTTATTTTATTTTTGTTTTTGATAATTTATTTTTATTTCCCATATTCATTAGATTTAAACAAATAATTTTAGTTACTATTTTCTATTAGAACTAATGAAAAATTTCATTTAAAGTATTGAATTCTAAAAAAAAAATTCTTTTTTAAACGGGGCGGGGCGTTACCCGTCCCCGCCTCGGGGCAAAATTTCCCACCCCGTTATTCGTTTAAGCGGGTGTCCCCCGCCCCGTTCGGGGCGGGGCTCGCGGGTATTGGATTTGTCGGGTTTTTTGCCATTCCTAAGTCAAGTCATGCGCAACCTGTTCACCAATTAATTCAAATTCATGTTAGAGTCAAGTCATACGCAACCTGTTCACCAATTAATTCAAATTCACACATGATTTTAGGAGCATCTTGGCCTACCACTGCCCCGCACTTCAAGTCATGGTAACTTTTCTTCTCGTAAATATCACGACTTGACCCTTTAAATGACCAAATTAAAGCTAGGGGTCCGTTTGATTGCGAATGCGGAAATAGATGGAAAGAAAATGTTTTATAGGGAATTGAATTGCCTAGAAATTGTTTTACTGAGAATTGTAATTAGTTGTGTTTGATTTGTATAATTTTCCACCTGATCCGTTGGGCTTTTTTTTAATGAAAATAGTCAATTAAAGGGATAAAATTTCTTGCAGTTGGGGATAAAATTTGTTTAGATTGCCAAAAAAATAAAAATTGAAAAAAAAAAATTTGGTATTCGTTTGGCTTGATTTTACATGAAAATTGTCAATATAAATGATAATCTTTTTTACAATTGTGAAAAAAAAAAAAGAAAAAAAAATTAAAATAAAAGGTGGGAAATGGTTTCCTTCATTTGGGTGAGTTTTTTAAGAATGTATCATTAAAATATAGGGATTTTTTTTGAAATACGTGCACAATATTTTCTTGTGAGAATGTGATTGAAAATAAGTTTGAGAAAAAATGAGATAAAATAATAGGAATCAAACGGCATTAAGTGTCCTCAACTAAGATTTTGATGATTTTAAAATCGTTCTAAAGTCATGTGTCCACATCTAAGATTTTAATGAATTTCAATAAAATCCTTTAAAATCTAAGTATGGTCAATATCTCTATATTTTTAAAAAGATTTCATTAATAGAGGGATTTTAAAATATCTGGATAGATTTCATGCTTAAAAATACATATAACAAATTATTTTGAAATTCAACCATTTTCAATGAATTTTTATGAATTTTGTGAAAAGCTATTCAAATTCATAAAATTCATTAAAATTTATAATCTTTTAAAATTTATCAAAATCTAAATTGGGGACACACATTGAGTTTAGATAAAGTAAATAAATTTGACTTTACCATAAAATAATATGAGCAGATACCATAATTGTTGAAAAAATGGTGCAACATCGAACTTCAAATCGAATTAGCCAGCCTCGCTTTCTTTATTACATATTGTTGAAAATTATTGCTGATTTCAAGACTAAATAATAGAAAACAGGCTTCAAGAGTTGTCATGACTTCATCATCATTGAACTGTTATTCATCCCTTTAAAATAAATTAGTTTGTAAATAATTTTATGTCTAATAAACAAATTATATACCAATAGCTTGCAAGCAAAAATTGGAGGAGATAGAATACCAACTCACAAATGCAAGAAAAATGCAAAAAAATATATTTTGGTCGAGGTAAGGTTTGATTCATTTCTCTTAAGATGAAATCGTACCATATTGGTCCTTTCTAATTTTTAGTATATGTCTTTCAAGATATAACGACAGATTATCATAATAGTAACACACTATTTTAGAACTCTCTATATGGACTGAAAATTTTACTTGGACTGATGTGCTATTGGAAAGGGTGTAATATGAAAGTGTGACGAGAGAATTGAATGAAGTTATTCAAAGATAGAGGGGCTATTTGTTATTGTTGGAAAGTAGTGTATGAAAAGAAAAAATTGTTGAAAAGGAATAGTACATGTTCCAACACAAATGTTGGAGAAAGCAGTTGACACGTGGTGCATTTTGGTTAATCCAAATATGGAAGTAATAAAAATATTAAGTACAATAAATATATAAATAAAAAGTTTTATTTTATTCTCTAAAAACATATAAAGTCATTTGGATCAAGTCCACGATCAATGACCCGTGAAGCAAAACCAAATTGAAAGCAATGTGCATGGGTGGAATTCGACCTTGAACCCATTTAAATGTAGGTTACAATTTCTATTATCTCAGTCTACCTGATTGCCACGGACCTGAGCTGATTCAAAGTGAAATAACGTAGGTTACAATTTCTATTATCTCTTTCCGCTCTACCCTGTCGCTCTCTGCGACTCTCTCTTCAACAGTTTTCACCAACCCTCTCTCTCTCTCTCTCTCTCTCTCACACACACAAAATACATACGCATATGAAAGTCTCTAATTTGACTTCGAAAATCTCACACTGAAATTTTTTTCCGACTTGATTATTTGCTATACAAATTATGGGTCTCAATTTGTGCATGAAAATCTGGAGCATAACTTGTGATATTGAAATTGATTTGTTACAATACTTTTATACTATTTTGACTTCTAATTGCATCATATTCATACAATGTGATATTAATTTATGGTCTTGTGGTTCGATTCAACTATTGGATATTTATAATTAGGTCCTCGACTTTTGGATTTCTTCGCTCTCACCCATTTCGCTCCTTTTGATCAAATTTAATCCAAAACTGCATATCACC